>JWZT01002700.1:113795-164133 GCA_000827895.1 Thelohanellus kitauei | reverse complement strand
GAAAACGGCCGGCCGATCCCCCATAGTGCGTTCACGACTGCCAATTGAGGCGTTTGGAACGCTAAATCACCGAATCGCCCGGAGAGCGACACGCAGACATCTGCGGCCGGGGGGATACTAGGTTGGGCTAAGTAAAACCCCCCGGTTTCGGTTTGGCCGCCAGCCAGCAAAGGAGGTGAGTCTTCAGGTTCTTCAGGCACCTCATGCATAATGCAAGGCGAGCGGCAGAGGGAAAACTCACATTACCAATCACAAAAATTAGCCTACTTGCACTGCCAATCTCGAATTTAATTTTTGCGACAGCTGGCTATGAATAGCTCTCATGTTAATGACTATATCGTTAATATAATAAGTGCTAATTCTACTCGGTTCTCAAAGAACGATTCTACTTTTTGTGTATGCGTATAACAGTGATTTGTCTTCATACTAATGCAATATAAATCATAGAATACTTTTTTCAATAAAAATTTATACGTATTAATTAATAACTTCGTATATGAAAGATGAAAATCGATGTCACATTAAACAGAACATTATTTAAAAACATAGAGGATTAAGCTCACAAAAATTATCAGTTGCGACTGGAATTGCTTAAATTCATCATTAAAATATTTATTCGATTGTGTTTCTCTCTTTGACACGCGTATTTCAATATTGTCTGCTTAATATTCAAAATAAAAGAATTCCAACAGGGCTAGAAGATGATATTATTAGAATTAATAGTATCATAATGTCATTTTTAAATCCGATAAATATTTAATAAATATACAGATTCTCCAGATCCTTATACCTTCTACAGAAATTAGCGATTACTGTAAAACCGGAAGATATACGTTGACAAAGGTGACATGATACAGTTTTCAGTTCTAAACCACTCTTCAAAAAACAACTAATAGCGATCTTCCGTTAATTCGATTCGTACATATACTAAATCTTATTTTGTGAATTGGCCTTTGTTATGCTATTCATAATCAATTATACACTCATCAATAATAACTTCCACACTCAAAATTAACATGTCTTAGAACACGTGATTTTATTATTTATGATTTTTGAAAGAGTTTATCAAAAATGTTTTTATTCCCTTGATAATAGTTTAATTGTGAAACTATGTGTTATTAATAACATCTACAGGAACGATAAAATTTTAAAAACTTATTTTCGTTGAGTTTACATTCATTTAATGTTCTGATTAAAAAAATATCGGGTATACTTTGTGATAGAACAGCCATGACTTCAATTTTGGAATTGTTGTGAATACATTATATTATTCTATTATTTTGAATGAATAATTTAGTTGCTGACTGGCACAGTTGGAATATTTTAAGAAAGTTGATTGTGTAAAATGATATTCACTAATAAAACAACAACATATAATTAGAAGTTGATGTCAAAATTACTTCTTGGCTACATAATAAATCTACTGACAAAATATGTTTGATATCGTCTTAAAAATTAATATGAATCACTAAAAAGATGATTATTAAAAATAAAAATCAAATAAAATCAACTTTAATGTATTAAATGGCGGGGAATGAGTAAACAGATGTCATTTTATAATTATCAATTTAAAGAGATTAAAATATTTTTTTGATGTTGTCTTGACTTCAAAAAATATGATTTTTTTCCAACCACAATCAATTTCGGTTTTCCCATTAATCCATCGAAATTTCTGATTATTTTAATGAAAAATAATTATAAATTTAAAAAATTTTATTTCGATAATAACACCAAATCAAATTTAATTTTTATCGATACAGATGAAATAAATACGCGTGATATGGTCGACATTGCCGAGCATCATGTATGATATCGGCGCGTCGAAACCGCAAATTTTTACATGTATGTTAAAGAGGTTGAGAGTCTGCTCGAAGCTTAAACGTATTATAAAATTGAGGGTGAATATTTTCAAACCATTACAGTTTTAGGTCCTCTCAACAGCTTTGACCCAAATCTTAGTATACGACTGCGTCGATTTTAGATTGATGAAACAACTTCCTTACCTCAAGAGCATAATACAGTAAACCATGTCTAATTTTGTCCCTGTCCATATTTCAGCCAAAAACAATTCTATTTTTTTTGACTAGGAGTTCTATTTCGTAATTTTCGTTTTTACACCTAAAAACATGGGTAGAATACGAAGATATCCATTACAATTATAAGACTAAGAATTAAAAAAAGAAAGAAATTATCAAGTGTCTTTAATATGTAGTTTCTAGATCCTGAAGTGTAGATTTAGTGCAGATGGATTATATTTTAGATAATATAAAATATTTTCTATTTTATTTACAACTCAAAGTACATAAAACTAAACAAATTGATTTTCAAAATCTCTTTGAAACGTTTATTGTGTTAGCAAATAAAACGGAAATCTAAAGTATAATATAATTTTACTACAAATTAATCAAATTGACTTCATTTAGCTCTAATTTATGTTACTCTGTCGTTTTTTTTTAATTTTTTAGAATCTTTCGCCAAAAACTCAAAATTTGATATAATTATATATATATCAAAATCGAAACCGTTTAGTTAATACTCTTATAGCATTTTAATGCCAAATATTCGAATTTAAAATTTGAACAAATTGCGTCATTTTTGGCATTTCGAACATATACAAATTAATAGAATTTTAAATCATTTTGTTTTTATTTCGAAAACAAGCGAGAGAAAATATTAGAATCAGCTAATATAGATTAATATAATATTAATTCCTATATTTTCGTTTCATCCATGTTTCAAGGTGCAACAACCTCTCTTTGTTTGTCCTTGAGGAACTCACAAAGATGTCCGTAAACATCGATACATTTCCGACAGGCGGCTAGAGTTAATAACCAAGTACAAGTATAGGTGATTTCTCCAAATACGGGAAGATCTTTATTAATATTAAACTGAATTCAAATATAATACTACCTTATCATAATCTTTAAACGCTTTCTGGATATTATCTTCATATTCACTCAAATTGAAGCTCGTTTTAGCACAAGTGTGACTTTTGCGGTGTTGTTCTCTTATCTCATCACCTCGTTTGTAGAACGCTTCTTGTTTTTCCTCATCGTGATATACAGTTCCGAACTTATGACCGAATATAAAACAATCTTGAATTGCCATATTGAGTTTGTTCTTAAGTCATGAAATACTTACATCCTTCAGCATAAGCTCAATTATCTTATTATACGCATTGAACACAGTTCTCGAATTGATTTTCATAAAGCATCGAGCTGATTCCTCGAAATTCTCTTGCGCAGTTTCATAATGTCTATAGTAACCCTCGATCAATCGAGCAACTTCGTAATATATAGCCCCAGCCTCTAGAAGTTAATATTGTAATACCTTCATACATTTTAGAATCTTTATAGCTTTCGCCAATCCGTATGAGCTGATTTATTTCCTCACGCACTTCAACCAACGATCTGAATAAAAGATGATAACTGCCTTGTTCTATCCTCGGCACGATACTCCATTCAAGTTAATAATAATAATAATCTATAATCTACTCACTACGTCGTAAAAGCCCTAAGAGGATGATGATTATTGTATGAATTGGTTTATGACTATATTCATGATTTTTTAAAATGAACATATTTAAACTCAAAAATCAATTAATTTTCTGGCTTATAAACGTAGAACGATTGCGTATAATCAGTTTCATAAATAATCATAGACAAACAAGAAAAAAAATTGGAATGAATGAAACATGATGGGAATAAATATTCAACTTAGGATCATCATCAGATATGCATGATAAAACAGGGGCTTTATTCTTTAAATAAATAAAAGATTCCGCCGCTGTTAGATTCGAAAACGAGCTAGTAAACATTACGCAATAATTTATGTTTGAAGCTAATGGCTATTCGATTTGTCACATATTTGTTGTTTTAATACATATATAGATATTAATCACATTATCCTTGTGTAAACACGGATTTAAATCGATAATTGTTGGACGGTTATCTATCATTTGTGTATTTTTAAATGCTAAAGTTTGCATGAAGTTTATTAAGTTTCCTGTTCAGCGTTGCGTGAATTTTCATTAGAAGTTTCACTGATTTGTCATAATCACTAAGATTTATTTGCTAAAATTAGTCTATATTTATAATATTATTTGTGTATCTATTTTTCGATCACAAATATCTCATTTGTTATCGATTTAATTCATAATTTACTGGTTACTTATGAGATATTTGTAGATAATATGATCATTTGTTTTCATAGAAATCGTCATTGATCATTAAATAGTCAAAGGGATTTTGAATTTTTATTCGTATATTAATGCATACTTCTCTTATACTGACTACAGAAAATGTCCCTAAAGAGGTCCGGCCTTAGTTTATTATAACTGAAACTGTATTTTGAGGGTCCTGGTGTTGTATTTGGCTTATGCATATTTCGACGTATCCTTGTTTTTCTATTGTTAATGAATTAAGATACTTAGTGCGTCAACAGAAATAATTATGCGGTTTTTACAGCAATCAGTACTCTTTTTCCACAATTTTAATACACTACTATATTTAGTTTTTAAATACTTTGTTAAAGATGGTTTATATACAAAGGACGTTTCAATCCTTAGTTATAAAATCTCCTCTTTTTAAATCAATAAAATATTTATTTTGATGAGTTAATCAGATACTTTAACTTTTGAAACCGGTTTAATTGTCTTCGTAAATCTTTCACAAATCAAAAAAATATATGTATTTATAAATGCGTATACAAAAAATGACGACTAAAGCAATCGATCAATTAGGTGCATATAAGGGTTAAAATGTATAATGATGAACAAAGGCTGCTTTATATGTCAATTTGATTTAGAATATTTACTAGTAATTTGATAAAACATCCGAAAAATCTCGACAAGTAACGCGTAAAGCATCATATGTTAATTCTAATTTTTTCATGAAATCGCATTTAAAGTATTCGTTGTTAAATATAAAGTACGTTCAATCTTGTAAAACAAAAACCGATCTTCATATGCATCATATTTTCGATATTTTTTCATCAAATAATCAATAATATCACCATGAACGGTCCGTAAAATCCTGATTACATTTTTTCTTACAATAGTAATTGGTG
This sequence comes from Thelohanellus kitauei, assembly GCA_000827895.1. Taxonomy (NCBI): domain Eukaryota; kingdom Metazoa; phylum Cnidaria; class Myxozoa; order Bivalvulida; family Myxobolidae; genus Thelohanellus; species Thelohanellus kitauei. The sequence goes on along the minus strand of JWZT01002700.1, from coordinate 159,066 downwards.
GAATTTTTCGTGAATTGTAGTTATTTTATATTTGGCTAACTTTTCTGTATACAATAATTAAATAACTTTTTTGATATATTGATTTATAAATATTATCTAACATATAGATACGAGACAGATAAAGACTAAAAGTAAGTAAAACTCGTTAATGCTCATTCAGTACTCCTCAGCTTCAAACGAAATTATTTGGTTGTAAATGACAATATATTAATTAGCAAATTGAAAGAAAATTTTCAATCTAAAATCTTCGTTCATAAAGAATTTTGGTTTTTGTTAATATACAGAACAATGTGACGTTTTTTTGAGATCATTTTACAATAAGATATCTTAATAGAATTACTGGAAAATCACTCATATTTGGACTCATCGTGGATATACTTTAACATTGTATCAAAATATATATATATATATATATATATATCACCTCAAATTGAAGTTCGATGATTCATGCAAAAATAAAAATCAAAAAAATTTGATTTATATTCTTCTAACATTACACCGTTTTCCGTCCGAAATGGACAACTTTCCTATTATGACATTCCAAAGTTCCGATTTTGCATTTATAAGTAAATTGATACTTATACAGTTTAATCTTTTAGGTTGCCGAAAATACTCATTCAGATTGAACTGTGGAATATTTGCTGTCGTTTACCGAGATTTAATTTTGACAAACAGCAAAGATTCTTTCTCAAATATACTTTTTATCATAAATTCAAAGTCGAAATCTTTGAATGAAATCGTCTGGAAAGTTGAGAATTCGGCACGGAAAATTATGTATAAGTTTACACAATTTTAACAAGAATAAAACATAGAAATTGAGATATTACCTCCAAGATAATATAATTGGGATTCTCTTTTTCGTGATTAAAATTAAGAATATTTGAATCTCATCCATGTGTCTTTAATAATGTTTATAAATTTCATTAAATTTTAATGAAATAGTTGTTCCAATTAATGTTTCCATCTAGATTATGAGAATGATTTCGCTAATAAAGATTTTTTTTAGAGCTCTACATATATATATCATGTACACATTATAAATAATTCTTGTAACAATACAAAACTGCATTTGAAGTTAGCATACCAAAAAATTTTAACAACCATATTTTTATGACGGACGAGAAGGTGGTTAAAATGTAGAGATTCACTACAAAAATCACTGTTAATAATGAGCAGTATACATTCTTTTAGTAGCTTTGTTCAAATATGTAAAAGTACAGTAAACACTATCTTTTTATCTCCCACAATCAATTTTCTTTGAATTTTGACAGGGTTTGATATTTCGGAATATTCCGTAAGTATCTTTTTCTTGTCACGTACATTGCGCAAAATAAACGATGAAATCCGAAACCAATTTTTGCCTAAAAATCATAAAAAACAAAGAAATCGTCCAGTATATTTAATATGTTGATTTAAGACATGGAATCGTAGATTCGGTGCTGATGCAAGAGTTTTGAGACAAAAAAAATATTTTAAAGTTCATTTACAAATTAAAGTAGAAAAAAACTGAACACATTCATTAGAAAAAGCTAATTTAAACGTTAATATCTGAACAATTCGCTGAGAAATCTAATGTTTCATACTATATTAGAACAAATTAAGGGTTCAGACATCTATTATCATCCATTTTTGTTAACCCCGTCGATTTTTCAACCCTGTTTTTTCGTTTATATCGAAATATTGTCTCAAAATAGTTGAAAAATTGGCAGGTTTTACTGTATTTAAAATAAACAGATACATTTTACACACATTCTGAAATGCTATATTTAATTTGGTAATTTTGAACTTTCTTAATAATAAATTATAAAAATATCCTTATTGCCCATCTAATAAAATACATTATTTTTACAAGCCCACAACTATTCCAAAACATATAGACACAAAAAATAACATGAAAATTCAAAAAAGCGATTAGCTTTTGTTTCAAGAATAACAATTTTCATAGAAAGAAATATGTATCACCAGACTACATAATTATTAATAAAATATTCTATGAAATTATGTAAGCAAGATACATTTATCAGCCAAATAGTAAATGTATTCCATAAACTGTGGCGACATTTATTACAATAAATCAAAAAATATATCTCTAAACATTATAAGTGGTGCCATTTTTGCAAGTCAATAAATAAAAATAATTAAAATCGATGATTCATCAATTGCGGTATGATTTATGTTCCTATAAATTTAAAGAATTGGTTTTAGATTCAATTTGATTGCCCCTAGACGACTATAAATACTTAGTAACAATATGTTATGCGTTTGCTACGTCGAAGTACTGTTTAAAGCAAACATTTTACAAATCAAAAAACAAACTGATCGCTCTGCGTGTACCATACATTTTTTTATTTATTGCCGAACAAATCAATATGTAAATCATGACGCCAGAGAAATGGAATTAGTGTATATTTTAAATTGAAGTGATTTGAAATATTTTTATCCGTTTATTCAAATGTTAAATTGCTAAATATTAATTATGGGATGTAAAAGTTATGACATTATAATATTTGCAGGATTTTTATTGAAATATAATATTCTAATAAAATAAACATAATTCGTGAATTACCAAATTTATAAATTTATAGTGTGTTAATATCAATAAATAGATTCCGTAACAACATAATTTGAAAATGTTTGATTTTTCATTAATCACGATTTATTTAATTGTAAAACCCAATATATAATATAACACTATTTATTCATCCATAACAACTGATATTATCGTGATCATAATACATATTTGTTAAATTTTGATGCATAAAACTATATTTTATTTCATTTTTTCAATGGAATTAACCAATTTAATTAAATGGGTTTTATATTTTATTAATACACCTTTCAATCAACTTTATTAAAATGAATTAGAATTTAAAATTTGTGACACTGGTGGACATTAAGACGTTTCTATATAAGATTCCATTTTTATGACAATTTCAAAAGTATTAAAATACACTTTCGATGCCAAAACGAAATGAAAATGATCTACACCCAGGACACTGTTGACATAAATCAATGAACCTTTAGAAAAGAGGATAAAACAAAATAGATATTCAAACATGACTAGAAATAAAAATATTAGACATTCACCTAAAGTCTTAAGATAATAGATTCTAATGAAGACCAAAAACGGATAATGGCAGAGAAATAGAACCCATTTCTGGGTATTTTAAACATTTAGATTTTAAGGATAAAGTGTAACTTGACATTATTAGAAGAAACGCCCAAAATTATGGCACTATTTTCACAGAGAACATAAGATTTTATATGGTAAAAAATGAATAAAGTTGTAAAGGTGGTATTAATTATCTATTGCTTCCTATTTGTAAACGTTTTTACCCTCTTCACTGGAATACACAATTTTATAAATTATTTTCAAAATATATTGTCACAAGTCATAAATAAAAAGCCAGTCTTTTGAAATTTTAGAATATGATTGATAGAAAGTGTATTTTTGTTAATTATGTAATAAATTTAGAACAGTTTTTATAAAGTCGATTGCAAGAATTATTAAGTAGATTGAAAACCCTGATAAAATGGTTGAGATATCGATTGTAGTGTTCATTTTGACGAACAGCGAATTTGTTGATCACAGACTTCCTATGCCATAGTTGCGTTAAAAATATTTTATTTATGTCCGAAATAAATAGAGGATTCTTTTTATATCATAGAAAATATTTTATTTTAATAAATGAATTTATCGGAATTTTTAGAGAATCTACCTAAAATCTAATGATTCTTTTGTAACCATACATAAATGAAATCCCGAGACGAATTACCAACCTATTTCTAGATATTGTCCATTAAATATTTCAAATATGACTCACATGCGATCAGAAATAAAAAGACATATTGTATGTACTTTTGAAATAAAAACTAAAAGTTCAAAAACAATTTTCTTATGCTCGTAGTAGGTATTTCAAAAAATTATAGATTCGATACGGTCAATTTTTCTCTAATTGCGTGACACTGTTATCGAAAAACTGAAAATTATAGATTATAAAAAAAAGTGGTTAATTTTAGTTTAAATCATTAGTTTACCCTATAATAATTTGATATTATAGATTTTAGTTGCTTTCACCCGATAATACACATTTTATAAAACTTGTGTAGACATATATCTTCGAATTTCAAATTGAGTTTCAATCAAAAGATTTAAAATTACCAAAAATCTCATCAATCAGCACAACATTTTTTCGATTCTCTACGTCATAAAAACCAACGCCATCAACAAATCCTCTACTATTATATGACTCACTTTGTTTATTGTGTTTTTTTAAAGCTAAATTGTTCTTGATTTATATTTCAATGGATAAAATCCCTCGCAAGATTATTTAACTGCGGTAATAGGTTTTTTCATTATATTCTTCATGGAAACTCTATTTTTTACTCCTATATGTTTTCAGGTTTATTTGACCAACTCTGATACTTTCGGATACAATATTGTGAAAAACAATCAAATTAGCCCACCTGTTTGTTTACCTGTCTTGAACTCAGACACAACCTGTGAGAAAGTTTATTGATACTTTTGTTCATAATGCTAGACAATAATTTTTTATCTTTAATTCTTAGGATATTTTTTTGATTTTTGAAACCAATGATAAACAGTGTAAATAAAAAAACTAACTTGACACTTTTCATACTTTTCTAAATTCAAGGAAAATTGTTTTTCTGAAAAATAGATTCACAATAAATTAGAGGAATATAATCACACGGCGTTGACTTTACGTATTTGTGAAATGAATTATATTCGCTATTTTTGACATCGAAACGATTTTTTGTTATTTTAGAAATTATGAGTTGTTACTTATATATTCTTCATGATTTAAACATGAATAAAAATCGCAATAAATCATAAATTGCTCAATGGGAACTATTTAGATCTTTCATTAGTTATTAAGATTATTAACATAATTATATTATCTACAAACCATCTCAAATAAAACGTTCAACCCAATATTTTAGTAAATACCTAAAAAATTGGGAATTTCAATAAAGAAGATGGTACAGATCTGAAGTGAGGATTCATAGATGATATATATCACATTTTTGGATATTCTATTGTGACCTTACTTCTCTTCATGTTCTCAACTAAAACATTGCCTTATTGTAAGAAGTTCTCCAAATCCTTTTTTCGTTAAACATATCCAGTGTAAGCCAAAAGCCCATGCATGTACATAACAATACTTTCTTTGCTATTATATTCTAATAATGTAACTAAAGTCCAACTGCGGTTTAACACTTGACAAATGGCAAATATTTTTATATCTATTTTTATTGAGCATATTTTTTTCATATATCAATATGTTTCTGTTGGTTTAAAGAAACTTTTCTCGAATAAAAAACATCTGTTTCATTTTGGCTATTATGATTGTACTAAGAATTTTATAAATTGATCTAAAAAATGAAAATTGTTGTAAAAAAGCCTCTAACCTGGCACTCATTCAGAGTTTCTAATTTGTTGCAACCTTTATTTAGTTTGTTTGTATAATTATTTTAAAGATGAAGAATCATTTCATATCATTTGGTAAAACGTATTCATCAATTACTAATAAAAATACTGTTTTCTAGAGAATAGTCATTCACACGTATTCTTGTGAAAAATCCTTTTGAAAGAATCAACTATTTTTGTCATTCTGCTTGACAGTTTAAAACATATACACATTGATAACTATAATTAAAACTCAGTGAAGAAATATATAATTCAATACAACTATTTACACATATCACTTAAAAACAATATTTTAATATATTCAACTAAGAAAAAGTTGTTTATTTTAGACATAAATTTTAGAATATATGAGTCAATCACGTTTAAACCATTTATTTATTATTTTTTTGCCTATAATTCTGTTTTTAAATTAATTTTATATTCAAAATAAAAGGTTTAGGATTAGCAGTTATGATATTTCTAAATAGTAAATTTGGTTGAATATACAAATTTCGTACTGGAAATGTCGGAGGTGAAAAGTTTTTGCAAGACAATTCAGGTCTTAAGACAGAAATGTGAATCAAAATATCATCACGTCAAAAAAATCGAAAGTTTGTGTTCATAGTTTTGATAACATCCTCCGCAATTTAGTAGATAAACAACTGTCACATGGCATTCTGATAATATTCATTAATTATAGATATTTGATAAAAGAAGTCGAAATTCATTATTTTCTATCTAAAAAGGATAAATAACCATCCAATATATAAGCTATATATGATGTATAAGTTTAAAATTTTAAAATGAGAACTTAGAAAACCAAATCGAATGCTTGTTTTGAAAAAAATATGTCAATTAATCCAAAAATACGTAATATGTCGTAAGTTTCATAACCTACTTCGTTTATTCAACAGACGACAGCATGGTAGATTTCGTTTTGCTAAATGAAATATTCATATATATTCATGGAATTTATCTTCTCTCTTCAGTGTTCCAATGAAATATAACGTAACTCTGATTCCATGTAAACTGATATTTTAATGATAGACACGTTTAAAAAGTTATAAATCTAATAATGATTTAAATTATATCTTAGGCTAGAATCGAAAAAGTATAAATGAAGGTTTCTGGATTAAAATTCTTAACATCATGTTCAAAGGTCCGTTTAAATTTTTTCTGCTGAATATATCGAATTTAAACTGATATTTCGTTTATGCTTAAATAGAATGAAATAAAATAATATTATGTCACGGAAGGAAACATCGAAATGTTCTTTTACTCATATATGAAACTTTTGAATAAGCATTTTGATTTGTTTATATGACCCAAAAGATCCATTGTCATTCGTTCAAAATAAACCTAAAAATTTTAACCCAAAAACGTATCCACAAAAATTAAAATTGGATGAAAATTCTATGTTTAATCTCAGAAAAATAGATAATACTAGCTATCTCAAGTCATGTGTTGTATTTTACATTCTTTGGATGCATATCCACAAAATATTTTTGCAAGAAATGTGATAGTTTTACAGAAAAACTATCACGATGTAAAGCATAAATAATACAACGAACGTTTCGTAAATACAGCGAAGATAAGATAAAATAAGGCTACCAGATTAAAATCGAATATTTCATTTATTTTTCTCAGCGTGAGTTAGTGTTCTATTTAAAAATCCTAGATAGCTACGGGCGATTTACAAATCATTTTTAAATCATATTTGCTGAATTCTATCTACATAAACACATTTTATGGTTCTATTCGTGATTGTATATGAATGAATAGTGTGATAAGTGTATATTGCTCCAATAGTTACTTTTAATAAATTTCTGTCGGGTGTATTCGTATTTGAGAAATACAGTTCCCGTTTGTGGTGACCTGTAGGCAATGATTGAGCAAATTCCCCGATAAAGACAACATAATTCATTTTCAAAAGCAACTGCTACTTAAATCGATTGTAATAATACCATAATAAAATTCTTCAATCATCATGTTTTAATAGATACCGGTTAAAAGACACTGTTTATACTACAATAGTAATTAAAAATCGTAGTTTTAATTATTATTCATATTTAGACGGATTTAATCATGTACTTCATGTATTTACATTGATAATTTATATTTTTTCCATAAATAGAACATTAACTCATTATGGCTGTTGATAACTAAAATAAATCAGAATACCGCTGCTGTTGGTTAGTGCTTCATAATGTAGTCTCTGCCGAAAAGTCATCTTTTCATTCAGGAGTTATTTTGTCTTATACTATGCGAAATATTTTTCTAAATTAATAACAATAAGGTTCCAAGGTACATTTACAGAATTTTTTTTATCGTTTGTCACTATGGAAGTAGATATATTTCCTGCGCCGAAATACCGATTCATATACAGTTTTCGACAACACGATAATTCATAGAATTTCCCTCAATTCTTGAATAAATAATGATTTCCAGATGAGGTCATGAATATGCTAAAGATGAATAGCTGAATGTATTGAACAAGATTATATCTTCAATGACTCAAATTATGTTTTAAAATTTTAAATTCCTAAAATAATAATTTTAAACAAGTAAACATCGTTAAACTTATTTTTTATATATTTCCACTACACAATTGATAATCCTAGAAAATAGTGCCTGAATAAATTTATCTTGATATTCCTCTGATATTTACTCCATGTTATGTTTGAGATCATCTTTTAATTGAAGAAAGATTTCAATAGTGTTTTATAAACGTTGTTCTATAAATCATTGATTTATCATCCAAAAACATCATATTTGTAATTCGAAATTTCTGAAATAACTTTAATACTAAAAGTTAAACATTTGTTTTATACACTTGATAACATTGGGAAAAATATATCTTATGGAAAATGGTGCTAATTTTTGATTTCTGGAACGTAATTCTTTTCTTCAATGTTATAAATTCATAAATTACCTTCATTCCAAGTTATGTTTAATAAAAAAATCAGAACATTTAAACGGATATATCATTATTTTACACCGAAAATGAGGGAATAATCTAGCTGTTAACAAATATGAATTGATTTTGACGATACTGATTCTTGGGAAATCTAAAGAACATTTTATTTAGTTTAATATGTACATGTTTCTATGATTTGTTCGGATAGTAATGTTAGATATTTTCGTTTTCACTAGATCATACCAAATTCATCGCGTAAGAAAAGCACATTTAAAATTCGCGCAGGTGCAATATAACTCAATTATAAAATAAAACATATAATTAATGACTTTTTAGATAATAAGATAAAATCTTCAAAATTAGAGTTTTTTTAATTATTAATGGTAAATGAACACAAAAATATACGAGACAGCGAAGTTATTTTAGTCACTTATGAGTTTCTATATTATCTTTTCATTATTTTCGTCCCTATTCTCTTTTTCAACCTCCTCTCTTTGTTTTTCCTTGATAAAGTCACAGAGATGTCCGTAAACATCGATGCAATTGCGGCATGCGGCTAATGTTAATCAAACTAATTACATGTATAGGTGATATGACCAAATACAGGAAGATCCTTTTTGATATTGAACTGGATTCTTTTAATATATTACCATATCATAATCTTTAAAAGCTTTCTGGACATCGTCCTCATAGTCACTCAAATCAAAGCTCGTTTTAGGACATCTGTGGCTTTTTCCGTGTTCCACTCTGATCTGGTCACCTCTTTTGAAGAATGATTCTCGTTTTTCTTCATCTCGGTACAAAGTTCCAAATTTATGACCGAATATGAAGCAATCCTGAATCGCCAGGTTCAGTTTATTCTGTGGTCATGATATACTTACATCCTTCATCAAAAGATCAAGAATTTTTTGATAACAATCATACACAGTGCTGGAGTGGATTTTCAGAAAACATCGAGCTGATTCCTGAAACTTCTCTTGCGCAGTTTCAAAGTGTCGGAAGTAGCCTTCAATCAATCTGGCCACTTCGTAATATATACATCCAGCCTCTCAAAGTAAATATTGTACTACCTTCGTACATTTTAGAATCTTTGTAACTTTCGCCGAGAAATATTAGCTCATTTATTTCCTCTCGAACTTCTTCCAAAGGTCTAAATAATGACAATTAACACCTTGTTCTATCAACTGCTCGATACTCCATTAAAATTTGCTGATAATCTGTAATAAACCTACGAAACACACACACTATCTGATTATAATTTTTATTATCCGATGATTCCTGACAATATTCATCATTTATAAACAAAGAGATTTAAACCCGTAAATATGTAAAATTACCGGTTTTTAAAAATAGAATGCATTATCATAACCAATGTCATTTATCAGCATAGAAAAAGATACAACATATTTGTTTGACTTGAAATTCATTGTTATAAATATTCAACATACGAACGTGCATAGTAATCCATGTGTCAACCAATGTCTATTTTGAAAATATGTTTTTTTTCGATTATATTCTATTTGCAAAATATCTGCATATATATATGGAACCATGTTTTTTAAAAGGGCCTAACTATTTAACATGCCGTGTATTTGTTTATAATATACCTATTAATAAATATATCCCATAACCCCTATGTAAACAGTGATCTAAATTATTCAATTTTCAGCCTGTTTTTGCGAATCGATTGATTATCAAAATGTGAGAATGTGAATTAAACTCATTAATATTGTATTTATGTTTAGAATGTTTTATTTTTAATCGCCTAATCATTAAATTAACTTAAAGCTAGTTTTTTTTTGCAAACGAACCGAAAATATTTATATTTTTTATGATTTTATCCATCTCTTGATAACAAATATCTCATCTATTATTGATTTAATCGATTATTCTCTAGGTATTTTTTACAAGTTTGACAATGATACTATCAAGAATGTGCATATAATTTGTCATTTTCTATTTGTCGCATAAAATAATTTTGCAGTTTTTATCTAAAATTTATGCACATTTCTGTTATTCATAATTTAACAAATACTGTAAATCCTATTAGATTTTAAGTATTTGCGAAACATGATTTGAGAAATGCTGAAAAATAGACCTGGTAAAACAAAAATGGTTGTGATAATGCAGTAAAATCATTTTTTTAGCCCAAAATAACATTGAGTATAGATTTATATATTTTTTAAACGGTAATAAACGCTACCTGTAACTTTTATCACTGAATATGTTCACTTTTCTGTATACTGAGTTAAAGAAGTATTTAATATGTTTTATCGTGTAAAATGACATCCATCGGCACTGCATTATCTATTCGCAGTCTCTAAATTACAATAGATATCAACAAAAGATATTTTTTCGTTTGTGATGTTTCTGTATAATTTAAAGATTTTTGACACTGCATCAGCTGTCGTATCATTTTTAGGTATATGTTTCATCGCAAGATACAATTTACAATATTTTTTCAAAAATTGGCGCATTTAATAAGTCATATCTACCTTAGTGGATATACCTTTAGCGGTTTATACCTTTATTTGGGAAGCTGTTTAATATTATTTTTCGGTTTTTGGTAGATATGTAGATTGCTCGATATAAAATATACCAGGTCGTTTAATCACACACAACTTATGTGTAGATTGAATGTCTTCTATTCCGGATAACAAACAATATTTATTCCTTTAATTCTCAAATTACTGATTGATTTTATCATATTTTGGTTTGAGCATGGCAAGTTAAATATAAAATAAAGTTAAAAATATAAAGGAATATCAATTCTAATAAGAATTCAAGGATAATTGTATTTAGATGACAGAGAGAGGACCGTGAAAATATTAAAGGGTTTAATGTATATTCAAACGATTGCTGTTTAACCTGAACGTTCATTTACCAAAGAAATATATGAATTACAACGGCCTTAATTTTATGATACAATTATTGCCAGCAGAAGACATTAATATTCATTAAATGTATTAAACTAGTTTTATTCAATTTAGCCCTTTAATTCTCCCCAAACTATACTATCATAATTATTTTGATATATAAATATCAAATTTTTCAATGTAAACAATAAATGGAAATTTTTGGCAAGGCGACAAGATCAGGTAATAAGTTATATTTATCCTACTCGCATCCGATAAGTTAAAATTGGATGTAATATTAATATAATATTTTTGGTCGCGTTAAGATCATTTTTTTATATTTTCCATCTATTTGCCCTAATTAATAAAAAAATAATTATATTACTAAATAATTGGCATTTATTTTATTCGCCATACCCCTTAAATTGGCCTATATCACCTTAAATCATTGCAAACCATGTTTGTTGATAGGAAGAATAGTTCTTTATTATTCAGATATTATTGTGAGAATTCTTGATTGAACGGACTAGTCGACGATTGTGAATATTTCTTATACTTAGATATTTACTATTTATATATCTAGCGATCGATTTGTAGCAAGATATTTATTGTAATCCTTCATAAATCATCAAACATAATTTATAAAATTGACGAAAACAAACGATTTCCCAACATGTTTTATCGAGTATATTAAGGATCAATTTCAAAATATTTAACCAATTAATGATCATTAATTCATATTTTTGACGTTCACAAAAATCAAAATATTGTTCACCTGCCTTGAAGTTAAATACACTGACATAGAATAATGATTTATCATAAAAATGATTCGGTAAGAAAATAAGATAACTTCATCTTCCTTCAAATATAATCTATTTTTGTAATATTTGAATAATTTTTTTATTAAAAAACATATGAGAATGAATGTAATTCTTCAAAATATATTTTCTGATTTCAATTACTAATGATAATTGATTATACTAATTTATGAATTAATCTCCAATATTTTCATAAAATTAAACATCCTATGTCATTCAAAATTTCTGAAATATCAATGTTGTTTGTTTAAGAATTTAATAAATATACTTCATAAATTATGATGTATATTTTATCTTTCAATTTTACAATATAAATATGACTTAAAATACATTTGAGGTTAATTATTTGATTATAATATTAGAAAGAATTACGTAATTCTCGGAACTTAATTATTTCGAAATTTTTGTGACCATTCAGCTACATAATGACTATTCTTTCAGACCATAGATATTAAATTGTATGGTAACATATTTAATGACATGAAACAATAAAAAATGTGCTGGACAATATTTTATTACAATTAATTCTATTTTTGAATTCATTTGGTTGAATGCCATTCATATAACAGAGAACAAATTCAGTTGTATCAAAATTTGATTCCAAAATAATTGGGAATTCATAGGTTGTAAAGATATTTGTATTCTCAATAAATAATATTTTAATCAAAAATTGATTATTTTGTTACATCATCTCACGTTTCAGAATACTGGATCAAATTAATTGTCGCATTATAAAATATTAAGGATTATTGATCATAATGGAAAAAATGATAAAAATAAACAAAAATAATTAGTATAAATTTACTGATAGATCAAAAGATTTTATTGACTGCTTTTATTAGAATAGTTCAAATTAATATAATAATATGACCGTTGGCTTGATATCATGGTTGAAATAGGTTAAATTTAAAGACTCTTGCCTGAATATAGTCTAAATAAATGTATCCCTTATTGTATTGATGAAGATTAAGATATCAATTTTGATAGAATAAAACAAATTTTTATAAGTAGAAACAAAATTAAAGACGATTGAAAAGTTATTCAATATATTAAGAGATAAACCATAAAAAATGTCTAATTAATGAATACAGTGTTATATTTTCTAGCTATAAATTTCTTTAAAGATTTTAGTCATCAAATTCGAAATTAATTTTTTAAATTTATTGTTAAATAGAAAAAAATATTTATATATAACCGCCAGTAAAATCTAATAGTGTTGGTTCATGTAAATGATAAAAAATTTTCGAGATAACACTAAATCAACAACATGAACCAAGATTAATGTAAAAAATAATTTGAATGTCAATTTTGAGTATTTATATGAATCTAGATGCTTCTCGTAAAAGTAAAGAGTTTCAAAATAAAATCAGTATTTTTGTTTTTTGTGTAGCAAGATTAGTTTATAATTAATAATGAATCAAACTAGAATTTAAGGGTAACACAAATATCTTTTTTTGAGTATTATCCACCAAATTTTGTTTGTGCGGTTGCGCTATGTTAACTTAATTTTCAATAAAATTCGATTAAGCCGTAGGAAATCGTTTATATTGCTGTCATTCGAATTTTTATTGTAAAACATACAAATAATCTATCATTCGATTAAGAAATAATGCTTTAAAAGATTTCAGAGGCCGTAATTTACCACTTTTGAAATTTCATTAAATTAAATTATTTAAATGTATATTCTATATTAATCAAATTTTTTTGTTTTAAAATTTTTTTAATATCTGTTTAAAATTTGTGATTAATATTTGTTGTTTTTAGTTTCGAAAGAAAATATAATGTTCATTTCGTTCAAAATTCGACTATTGAACATTCAAATAGATCTCAACTCCGAATTTAGTAACAGTTGTATTTGTAAAGATATTCTGTAAATCGGGAATGTTCGCAGGTAAACACATTTCTGGTATCAACGCAACCATAATTGCGTCTGATATTGCTCATAGATACGATATTACATTTTTATGTATGATATAAATAGACACAGCTGAGAAAAACTTGATATATTCCATACATGAATTCGGTCTTAGAATGATAATGATACCTGTTCATTAGAAGATAACAGACCAGTGACTGCTCTGGCGGTAGTCTCTCTTGTGATCTAAAAAACTAAAGAGACAAATGCCAACATATTCTGAGACCTTGAAGCCATAATCGGAAAGAGGGAGGCTGCAGGACCTCGTTTGATGGTCAAACGGTTTACAAGAGCCCGGAATACAGAAAAGCCGCTATATGGCTAGGGTCAACGCACGACCACTGGCACAATAACAGACCAACTAAGGTTTCGTAAATACATCTACTGAGTCTAAATTAATGTGGCAAAATCTCTGCTAGCGCAAGATCTCAAGGCATAGCGGGGTACCATAGCTCTTTGACAGTGATGAACCGGACTAATATTAGTGTCTGTAGCAGAACCTTAATGAGTTTTTAGTTTAGATTTATTTTTGTACATACGTGAGTATTATTATTCATGATTTTGGTGTTTAGGAAATCAGATGGAAGAATAAAAAAAAAGCTTAAATATCATCGAAATAGTTCAGATGTTAGCTGATTTTTCTTTTTCTAATATTTAATCGCGCATGTCTGACATCATGAGTGTATAAATAATTCTTTTGACAATTTCGGATAGCAATTATGTGTCTCGGCGTTCACACCCCTACTAGAGTAGTAGATATAAAAACAGTCATTATCATTCATAGTGATTAATTTCAACTCAGGATCTTTAGAGGAACTACAGCAACAAGTTCGGAAGACTTGTTTCGGGTCGATTTCAAAAAAATATCTCGAAAGATCATTACTAGGAAATATGTATTATTTTGATTTATCGAGTGGATATTTCTATCATTTACTGCGCGTGTCTCTGCCGACTCTTGAAATTCAAACCTCTAGCTATTAAAACGAAACATCCATGTGAGTAACTCTCAAAGATACCAAAATTGAAGATAAAGTTTCCCGTATATCCATATTGCGTTTTTTGTTTAATTTGAACCATTGACGTAGTCTTATAAATGAATATCCAATCTATATCAAACAATAATCAAAAATTTGTATTTATGAAATTCTATTTCACTTTCCATATTTCATGTTTTGCATAACAGTTGTAATTGTGATCCGATTTCAGGTTTTGTTAATTCCACAACAAAGTCAGCATTCAGATAAAATTTAATTTTCGTAATGTTCGATGGTTTGAAAAGGACCCCTTTACTCTCATAAATTACTCAAATATTACCGAATGTGTATTCTATATCCAAATTAAGTTCTATCTGGATTTTTCTGTTTGAGAATATAACATAATATACCTTCCAAATTTTAATATGTAATTCCAGTAAAAACAGAAACTGTTTAACAATGTCTCTCGTCATAATTTTTAAATGGAACCCCAGATCCGAGAGCCATTTTTAAATTTTTTTCCATGGGTAGATAAAATTATGTTAAAATTATGAGAGAATTGTACACTCTTTATATTTATTGTTAACATTATTTCAAATTTTAGAATTGAATAAAAGAAGTAAAAAATATGAATTGATGAAATTTAAACAAAATTCGTTGTAAATCAAATAATTTTTGACTTAATATCTCATAATTAAAAAAGGGAAGTATTAGAATATAATGGATTTCTGCGATCATTAACTTTAATCATCTCAAATAATAATATTTTTCTGCTTGAATAATTTCAAAAATCATAGAAATGGTGTTTGATTTCCATTGAGATAAAATAGACTTTGATAATTTCTATTATCATTATCCTAATTTACATACTTTGAAATTTGATAAATAATGATCATATAATTTTCAATATTCTATTTTAGATTTTTAGGATATACTAATCATATTATTTTGTATAATGATCCATAATCTTAAAAGATGAACACCTATTCATTTTTTAGATTACCACCAACAGAATTTATCATTTAAGATTTTAAATTATTTTAAGAAATGCATATTAAATTTATATAAATATTTATTCGTAACTTCTCTTTAGGTCGACGCGTTTATTCATCAATCCTGTTGGCACAGTCATATTCTAAAATTTGCCTCAAAGCTGCTGAGATATCTGATATTTTTGGTTTTAAACACTCTTGACAAGAAAATTTATGGATACGCCTTTTTTAGACGAGAATATCTATCTTATTAAATTCAGATGAAAATATTCGTTATATTCACTCAAAATACATCCACGATTCTCTGCAATCTTTAGAGTATGGAGTCCATTTACTTCTTCATTATACATAACAATGAAATTCTTTTAAGTCCTCTACTAAAATTATTTTTAAAATTATAACTTTATTTCAATCAAAAAAATAAAAATTCGTACAGAAATTATTAAAGACATGCGCGGAGTGGTGTATGCGTTAACAATATATGAACAATGTTAGAAATTTTAAATTTCTAACTATTATATCCAATGAACCATTATCTTAATACAAAATTTTATTCCAAAAACTAATGAAAAATATGTTTTAGTGATTGTTGTCAATCTTAATTAAAAAAAATGAATTTTACAAATTTGGTATAGGTTTATAATAAATAGCGAAGATCTTTTATTGATTTCAATTTACTAGACCAAAAATTACCGACTGCTTTATCAAAATTTAAATATATATATTGAGAGATAGTGATCTTCATTAATTGACAGGAGGTCGAAAATTTGCGAGATTCAAACTATTGATTGGTTGGTATTTAAACATGTATTTTTTTTACAGAAAATTGTTAAATTTAGGAGTCTCTAATCTGAACTGTAATTATAGAATTATATATGGTTCAAATGATAATAAAAATTTTTTTAAATTACAATATTTAGGTAATTATCACATTAAAGAGGTCCTCGAAAACATTTATTTACATTTAATATAATATTTAAGAAATTTAGTAATGTACAGACAATTAAAGATTTTTGAGTAATCATTTGGTATGAACCATCTCATAATTTTTAATTATTTTAGTAACTCAAGTTATAATAATCTGATGTTTTCACCGCAGTCTACCGATTTTGATTTTATTATATTACTACAAAATAAATAATCATAGAATGAAAAAATACCAATACCGGAAATTCACAAACAGGAAGATGTATATCAATATTTGGTCATGAATTCTAATTTTTCCAATCATCCATATATCATATATGTTGACAGTCATTTTCACGAAAAATTATCCGTTGTTAAATTTTAGATTGAGAAATTTGAAGAATAAACAATTTATTAAAATTGCATATATTCATAATATTCTAGATTTATATCAGAAAAAATAATATTTTTATCGATAAAAGATAGCGATCAAATTTATAATGTTAAATCAAATGAGGTTACAAAATGAGAATTGGTTGAATTATATTTACCAAATGGGTTGTTATCACATCACAACTGATAATTGTTAAATCTGATCTGTTTTTGAATTTGACTAATAATCATACTTGATATCAAGTCGATCATATCATTTCTATCCTCAAATTAATTTGAGAAAATTGTATCTAGGTCGTTATATACGATTATAAATTTTGTGATTGCGCATTGATGAAAAACCCATAGAGTCACCTGTGATTAAATGGTTACAAAATAATCATGATACTTGATTTGATTTTTATAATCAATTATATTGTATCATTTTTTTGACACCAAAAATATTTTGATTAACTTATTAAAACAGAATATTCAGTTAGCATCGAGCAAGACTCATTTACTATCGAACATCCCTTGCATTCAAAATTGAGCACCTTAACGTTCGACATTGCGCACATGATTATTTACGTGATTGACAGCTAAAAATGAGTCTACCCAGTGGTATTCATTTATACTTTTATTTAATCGGCAAATATGTAAATAAGGTCCCTATCCACATAATGCCAAAACACAGAAATTATTCAAAAAATTATTTATATCGGTTTTGTACAAGCTACTTTCTAGACCGCCAAAATAGATGGTCAAAGATATTTGTTCTTACACGCATTGCCACATTTGTTTTCAAAGAAATATCATAATGGAATTCAAACTTTCTTATGAAGGCTTTTTATAATGCTCTCCAACCATTAGATTAGCCATATATGCCTTTGAAAATATTTTGAAATGCGTAAATTATTTTATAGCTCTCAATCACGTATGCTTTCAGGTTGGCACATTTCCATGAAAGGGATGCTCACTGATAAATGACTCGTGCGCGATAGACATTGAGTTGCGCGTAATAGTAAATTAAACATGCTCGAAAGGTAAAAGAATACCCTTTATTTAACTATCTCTCCAAATATGGTTATAATTTCACATCTATTTAAATTATCTAAATTATGAATATTTATATTTCTATCCATAAATAGAAATTTTTTACTCAATTTTCGGTTGTGAATGCTGTGATTCTAAATTTCGATAAAAAGATTCTTAATATCTATTAAATTAAGTGTTAATTATACATAAAAATATTTGAAACACGCCACCAACATTAAGAAGCCTCTCCACAAAGGTCGATAAGCTTCAATTTTATCAAAAAAATCCATTTATATCTCAAAAGATGCTTTCTGTTCATTCATAGGATCTAACTCAGAAAAATATATTAAAAATCTTTTTAGCCCATCTAAATATCGCAAAGCATAATATTTTGTAATTATATAAACTCAAACTACGAAACCAGATATTCTGAAACAAATACCTAAACAAAAATTGAAGAAACAAACTGTTAATTAATCAATGTTGTTAAAAAAGGATAATATCACACTGAGAATTTGACTCTAATAAATGAATCAAACTATGTTTTTTGTATTCTTTGAACTAACCGATTCATATTATCTATTTTTTTTACAAATGCTTAGATAGACAAGATATTACCAATGAAGATTTTGCGATTCCAATCTCAGTTTATGATATGTTGTAAAAAAATCTGATCAAATTTCATTCTTATATATATTTTTTTATCTATTTTAATTCAAGTTCAGTTCATCATAACAATAAACAGTATATCATCATCACCGAATTTCGATTGAAATTCTATTATCTGCCTAGAATTAAAAAAAATCAACTTACAGAACCGATGAAAATAAACAATTTTTTTCTATGTATATAAGCTGATATATATTAAATTGAATGTGAAAAATGATAAAATATCTATGAATGGATATATCGAAAAAATAATAAATTATCCTCAATATTGGTTTGATGTTTAAAAAGTTTTTTTTTCAATATATTTGAGGCATGAGTTGTATATTGGAATTATTTATAAAATGTATTTGTCTCAAATATTATCTGATGTTTTGGTTTTTTTTAACTGTTATTTAAAAATTCGATTATGTTCATTGGTATATACTAAATAATGATTATATTCAAGTATAATAAAACGATTTATTTTACTCTATAAATGTTTAGTTTTTATTTCCTGATCAATTATGTAACTTCCCAAAACCATCCTTTCCTTTTTTTAAAATCAATAATTAATATGTTAAATTGTGACTTTTTCTTAGTTATTTAATTTAAATAAAATACTATCTGAATACCTATCTTTAATTTTGTTGTTATATTACAATATATGTATATAGAATATTTACTCCTATGACAAAAATACCAATATATAATTGATAAATTTGACGGCAGCAGACTAGATTTATTTTCTATTTTTAAAATGATCAAATCCCTTGTCGAGTTTCAGTGAATAATTTTTTTAATGGGTATGGTTTTATGGATTCAATCTATGTTTAAATGCAACTTCAAAATTCAAAAAATATAAACAAATATTTCATCATGCAACATTATCAGTATATCCCACAAAAAATGTTTTTGGTTTTGCATGATGCATAGATTGCCACATTTAATCAACAACTAGCATATATTTGATAAAGTACATGTGGATTTCAAAAAAATTACATCAGTATTTCTAATTGTAATATTTAAAAGTACTAATAATAATCCACATAACGATTGGCGCTTGATTATGCGCTATTATAATAATGATTAATATGTCATTTAAAGGCAAAAATTATAAATTTATCGAGTGCAGTTTGAATTTTTCAGGGTGTATTTATTAATTTAGAAATATATCAAAATTAACGTATATTTTATCATAGGTTTATGAACCTGCAACTGATGATTATAAATGATCATTCAGCATTATATGAGATTTATACGAAATTCCATCGTTGAATCTAAATTATTATTAAATGAGAAAGATATGTACGTTCAAACATTAATCAGAATCAAGTTAAAGTTATATGATGTCGTATAATTGCTTTACATTATAATTACTAAATCAAACCATTCAATAATATTAGTTTAACGAATAACCTCGTTTACATTCGTTATGATTTTACGAAGCACATATGATAAAATTGTTTTGGATTTCTAAAAAATATTCAATTTATTTATGATTATTATATAAAGACTTTAAAAATATGGCATTTTATCAAATATGAAAATTCAGCATGCGCATCTACTATACATAATGTTTATATAAATAATTTTTATCTGAAATACAACAGAATATTGATCAAAATCATATTATTATATTTGTATTGGTCAAAAAAGCCACAGTAGGAATTTCAAAAATGGATTAATATTTCAGAATAATTCATGCAGTATAAACAATATATATTATACAAATAACCTTTCTATTAAAACAATTGCGTTTAACTAAAAATAGCCAAGCAATAACATATGTCATTATAAGAAAAACATTGTTGAGATACCCTAATCGAGAAGAGTATTTATTATTAATATATCGGTCCCTGATAATTTTTTTGAGCTGGTCTTTGAGATGTTAAACCTGCACCTTTACATTACTGTATTGACATTACGTCGACAGCAATTACGAAGTGTTTACACTCGAAAGTTCGTTTCAGGGTGGCATCGTCCAGAGGGCTCATCTCTACACACAGACTAGGGTAGTTGAAGACTCTTAATCTGTAAATAGTTCCCTTTTTGGACTCTGCAATCCGATCTATGGTAGCGAACTGGCATTCGTGCGCTAGGAAGTATTTGAAAATCGTACCACTCGGTGTGGCAATTCATATTCTACCCGATTGCTGCAGCAGTCTTTGATAAAGAGGACGTATGTGTATATTTATACGTTAATATGCAGGCAGTCTTAGAGAAACACACCAGCTTTATAAATAAAAGATGCCAGATTGTCTGAAGATGCTTGAAGGCTTTCACTACAGCGTATCAACGGACAAATCATTTGAATGCCTGTTAGCCTTGACTCATTCTCGATAACGCCACTCAAATAATTGAGAAATTCAATATACCAGATAGAAGTATATTTTGACATTTAATGTTAAATTTGTCGAAATTAAATGAAAGGTTATTATATACTATAATTTCACATTCAATTCTTGGTTTTTTTTTAATTTAGAAAATTAAGTTAATTAATGGGACACTTTGTTAATCATTGAATTTAATGTCAGTTATTTTTGAGAAAATGATTAATCCAATTTACATTATTTTTATGTAAACAAATTTTTCGACCTACGAAATCAAAGAAATATTGCTAATGTTACTAACGAATCTAATCATCCTTTTTTATATAGTTTATTATTTGTGAAATATATATGAATTAAGCAGAGGAAGGAGGTACCTAGACAACACTAATTTTAATAGAAACATACCCACATTTTCGAAATCGTTCATTTTTTAATCAGATTCGTCTAAAAAACATGAAAATTTTATATCTTTTTTCTAGGTTTAAAAATGAATGAATTGAGAATTTTTTTCATATAAATGTAAGAAAATCGTAATTTATGGGAATGATTAATTACGAAGATAATATAGGCAGATTTAACCAAAACCAGATAGGCTCTGGCTCTTTAAAGACGAGATGCTATTCGACTACTCGGCTAAGGTTAATTAGGAGCTGACAGCCTCGGTAGAGAAGACCTTGCCACATGAACCCAGACGCCGCTGAGGCCGACACCAGACCCTGTATAGCCTGTAGCTTTGCAAACGGTCGTGCCGTTGACCAGGGCCTTTAGCGGCTTTTCTGACATCGAGGCTCTTTTAGTCACTATATCTACCGAAGAGGAGAGCGTTTTGCTGCACCTCTCTTTCCTCTTATGTCTATCCATGCCTAGGATCTTATAAAGCTTTAACTTGCCTAGTTGTTGACAACACAAGCTAGCCTTGACTGCCAGGGCAAACTCATATCTATTAGCCTCGTATTGGCCCGTGACTGTTGGATCTTCAACTTTCAGAGTATAGGCCATCAGCAATCATCTGCTTGTTATTTTGTCACCTGTTCTCTATGCCAGCCTGGCCTCTAAGGAAAGATATGCATTTGATCAGCTTGAGAACCCTGATGAGCACCTCGTACAGTGCTATCTGCAGGTTGTGAAAAGGAATGGATTTGAGGGTGGCCGATGTAGGCTATTCGTTAGAAGTTGTTGCCTAAAGGTCATTAGAATCATAGCTTTAGAAGAGTAGGAAAACTTATACAGGAAAGTTCACAGATATCACTCATTCCATGAATTAGCGCAGTTGCATTTGCCTTCATGATCCATAATTTTCTCCGCCCGGCTGTAAGGAGACTATCTAAGGCGAGTGAACAGTAACGGAAGTCGGATATGGTGCTGGTCCCTAGAATGCCTTGGATGTGTCAGTGGTCCTTAGCCAGATAGAGCAACGCCAGCCTAAAAAACGCTAAGGTTGATATGGCTGGAGGCTGATACCTCAAGGCGTAGTTATGCTAAGACCAGGAACAAAAACCCTTATTTAAAGTTAAGCTACGGTTGAATAGATCATCCAGTTTAGAAATGGCTCTTCTGTCCAAACGCTTCACAGACATTCCGCGCTGGGCGCTTCGGTTCTCCTGCCACTGTCAGTGTATCCTGAAGAACCACAATCACCACTGCATCACTGCCGTCTAGACTTCTGCTAGTTGTGCCAATCTGCCAGGCGGCAAGTGGACGATTCCGTAGCAAAATAGTGTACATGGGCTGTGCTGCCTCCTTCTGATGTGGCGCTGATCTCGCTGGATTATGCCTCTAAATCAGCGAGCTGATTTGACTAACGGCTGTTGGCAGGCTCGTGACGATATACTCGTCGTAGACGCTGGTTGTCATGACTTAACTACCCGTTATATTACATTCCCTGGTAAATGAGACTATCTTTGCCATATTGATGCTACTCTCGGCCATAAATATTCATGTGCCGCATCGAAAAATCATCAGTCTTGCGTCGTTGAGCCTTCAAACTCCACTTTTGCGTCACAGATGACTGAGTTATCTTCTAGCTAAGGGAAGGGCCTCTATGGCTATAATTGAGGAACAGCTATGCGCCAGATTTTGCATCGCATGCGCGAGATAGCAGAGTAGAACAGCGAAGTTCTAGTTACTTAACTTGACCCGTTCCAACACGGCCACCACAATCTCTCGAAGTGCGTTCTCGACCGCCAATAAAGGTGCCAGGAGTGCGAAATAACCGAATCGACTTAAGACTGACACGCAGAATCCAGCGTATGAAGGATATTCGGATGGGCTTATGACAACGCGCCAGCTACAGCTTGACCATCTTACTGTCATGTTTAAGGCAATTCGGTCTATTGCAAACTTCCTCATCTATTATCAAGTGCGAGCAGCTAAGCATTCAATTGGTACAGTTTCTAAAATTTTTTAAAAAAATTATTTAAAAGTCAAAATATAATTCACAACATGCTATTTGTGATCTATGGCGTTTATATTGTTCAGAAATTTGACTTGCAGAATTTGCATTCAGCCGATTTCATGATATCCTCATTCAAATGAGGGAAGCATTCTGTGGATGAGAGACTATTGCATCCAGATGCATAGAATATAAATTCGCATGATTGCTCATCGCCAACATTTGGTTTTACAGAATTTTGACTTTTCACACAGCAACATGTTCCAGTAGTTTCCTTATCTTCGCGTGTATCAACATCTATAGCTTGACCTCTAGCTTCTCGTTTACAAGGAACCAGATAAGTAGAGTTAATGAAAATCTCGTGGAAATTCTCATCGTTCAATTCGCATGCGTTGGTATAATCTTTGAATTCAATCGTCAAATAGTACAAATGAAAGTTAAAATAGTCTTCATCTTTTACGACACTGTGCGAATATTCTTGATGTCCAGAAAATTCGTATTTTGTGTTTTTGGATAGCTTATATTTATGTAGAAATCTAATATTTTTCACCCTATCTGTATTTGGAGGGATGATGTTGGCGGTACAGTTCAACAACAGAATCTCAGATCCATAATCAACAGTTTTGCATATTATTAGTGTAAAATCTCTATTCACGCCTTTAGAAATTTCGATCCAAAGTTGAGATGAACTTGCATAAATCAGAAAATGTGTAATGTCAGATTGCGTGTATATTTGTTCGGTATGGCTAAATTATTAATATATTACTTAAAACTGTACTCCATTTTAAAATCAAGTTTGACCCGAAGGAATATGGAGTCAGTTAAAGGCTCGAACACTTTCCATTTTTGGGTTTTTCGAACTCCATATGTGGAGAAAACTATCGCAAGTAGTGAAAGAATGTAAATGGCCATTGATGTTTTAACATTTAACCAGGTGTGACACGGTTTATATACATTTTTTAACTGATTTTCACAATTCTCAGATCTTTCTGTGGGCTGGATAAATAAATAAAAATTTTTCTCAAAATATATGATCATTATAAATAAATTGGGGCCAATAATTTCAAATCTCACATCATAATGAACAGTATATATTAATTATCTGAAGTATGTATATTATCCCAACAACCAATTCTCATAATTTGATCTGAGATACCCAAAAAATACTGATAAATAGTTTATTAATTAAATAAAATTATCAAATTTTTAAGAAATTACTTTAATTGATCACTAAAGTTGGAAATATTCCGAAAATTGAACAAATCTTGCCAGATGGTTACTTTCAAATTTCTTCAATTTGAGAAGGGTGTGTATTAATCGAATTATATTATTTTAGGAATAGCTTGCTAAACCATCAAATCAAGTCTAAATCCTGACACTGTCAACAATTTTAATCGTAATAAATTTCTAGTGATTTAACTCGGCGTTTTATTATTACCAAATATTAGAATGATTAAGAAGTATTAGTTGTTAATAATGGCCCATAAACATAAATTAATAAAATATGTTGTTATCATTCAATTTATCCGTGTGTATTCTTGGTAAAATATGAGTACAGATGGAGTATAACCGCACCTGGATTTTGAATCCCGTTATCACCATCGTTACTACAGAGTGTTGCTAATATTAACGTGATTATATCACATATATCCAACACGGACATATATATGATATAATCAATCAATCGAATATGATCTATGAATAATCATCGGGGTAAATCGAGAAAGATTCGTAAATAAGATAATAATAAATTTCAACATATATATTTGGAGATTTATATACAAGATTAATATTTTATCTCTTAGATGGCAGGTAATTTCATTCGTTTGTGGTTTTATTTTACAAATTCTTATAAGATCGTTTCCTGGTTTGATATCTTTTTCATTTAATGCAAGATTGAGAAAATTGTACTATATTTATGAGAAATTCAGCTGGATACCTGAAATTAATATGACTTCTTCAAATTTTCGAAATCGATTTTGAAGGGATAGTTTTAATAGCGTTGCTGAAAAGATTTTTATTAATCAATAAAAATTATCTATACATGTCATTTAGTGGGTTAATAAAATTTAACATCAGTAACCATTATATAATGGTGAGTAAAGTTATAAATATTCTAAGTTCAATAAACGAAATAACTTCGTGTTTGGTGTATAAGCCGCCGCTTTTTATCAAATATGTGAACCCTGTTGCATATACAAAAATGAAGCTAATATATGAATTTTACCGTGTGCCGTTCTTTATTCTCTAACAGCCATGGGGTATTCCCAAAGATGGTAGCTCAGCAGTCTTTATTATGGTGAGCATAAAACGCCGAAATATACTATATGTTTAAATTTTTAAGTAGGTAAATAATTTTGTTTCATCGAAAAAATCGACCTTGGGAGATAAAGGATTTGGCCGAACGACCGAAGATATGGTAATATAATGAAAATTTAAATAGAAAATGAATTTTGTTAATATTTACTTTATGTTAAAAAATGTATAAATATGATTTTGTCTTTATACATAAATTAAGAGAATAATAGATGTTACAAAACAATTACATGAGAGATAAAATATCTTAATATCTAATCCTTCTTTAATTTATCGAATATCAGCTTGATGAACAAGTTTATTAGCATTTATAATGTCAAAACCCCGTATATATTTCTTTTAAGTTCAAATAAATGAGCTATGTTAACAGGCTTATATTTTATGACCCTTAAATACAGTTGAAGAAATCATTATAACTTACATTTCTTGAAGTCTAAGATATTTGCCATTGAAACTAATCGACAAAAATTCAAAAATACTTAAAATAACAAATTGTTTGATATACTGGAAAGAAATTTGACTGTATGTTACAAGTATAATATCATTGATCGATCTATATAAATGATGATAGTTTTTCGATTATTTCGATTATCATTTTCTCGGAAAATCAATGAGATTTTTTATCAGTATATTAACAAAAATATGTCAAAGTTATCCGGATTTTCCAGAAGTAATGGTTAATTTTATAGTATCCATTTAATAAGAAGTTTATAATTTTGGTCTGATAAAGAGACTATGCGATGTGTTTATTAAGTCTATGGATTTTATTACATATATTAATATTACATGATTTAACCGTATATCAAAATCAACTTTCTTAATTTTTGAGAGAAATGATCGTATTTAAAAAAATTATTTTGGGATTGACCACAATTTGTGATTTAAAAAAAAGTAAAAAATCGAAAACAGACAATAATATTTTATATTTTGAATGATAACAGATCATATATAGGATTTTTAACAAATGTCTGGGAAAAATGACGAATGAATTTATTCTAATCACATCTGATAAACTTTATATTACATTTCATTATTCATCAAAAATAGAGAGAATTATGTTTAAACCATTTTCCCTCGAAAATTGCCGACTTTACGACTATGACATTCAAAGGTGGGAATTGGGAATTTATTAAAAAAAATTAAATTTGAAAGAGATTGTTTGCTGTTAGCAAAATCAAAGGTTTTTAAAAGGCCGAACCTGTTCCATTCTTGAATCTGAATAAATATACTCACAACACTAAAAACTAGAATCTATATAAACATAATTTTTTTATTAATACAACATCCGAACCTTTCAATGTCATCATCAAAAAACGTTAGCTGTTTTGGACTGAAAATTTTGTATTTAGAATCACTACTTTTTTAATTTTGAAAATAACTAATAAGAAAAATCCGATTAAATAAAAGATATTTGAAAGTGGGTTTAATTTTATTGTTGTTTTGTGATTATCATTAATGTTATTTGTTGAAAAAATCGTTAATTGGACTCCGCCAAAACTAAATGTAGTTTGAGAGATTATAGAAAATTAAACATCGACAATCATTTACATATTTGATTTGTTTCAAAGATAAATCCAAGAACTTTCAGGATAAAAGCCTGTAGCGGTTATTTTGAGATTTTCATTTGTCCATTATGTCATTCTAATTTTATCTACATGTACTCTAGATAAAATAACATTAAACATGCAAAATTCGATTGAGTGAATTTTGTATATAAGTGACAGATTTGACATAACAAAACATAATATCAATATATCTTTTAAAAAGAAACAAAATTAAATTCCGTAAACAATTCATAGAATATGAGAAATTATTGTTCATTTGATATCGAAAAATTAAAAATATTTATATAAGTAGAATAATTATTAAATTTTTAATTAATATATAACAGATATTAAATAATTTCAGATTTAAGGAGTGTGATATTTTGATCTTAACAAAAATAATAACCGTGAATCATTTCTGTAATTACAACGAGTTTTCACTTTTATATTCAGGATAGACCGTGGCTATAAATTATTAGTGTTAAATGTCTTAAATACTCTATGTAAACTAATATATTTTTGAGTAGTTAGATTGCTAATGTCACGATAAATATATGAATGTAATATTATTACAATATAGTCATGATATGATCATATCACTAGGATTTATATCAACTTTAATATGTTTGAAAGATATTAAAAATCAGTTCTTTAAAAGAAAAATAATCTGATAAATTCTTCGTTACTGTAGTGTAATCTCAAAAAAATCCACGCTCGATCTTGATGAAATCAAGTGGATATTAGACACAAATCTAACTTTTCAATTCTAAATAATGCAATAGAGCGTGCGCGGATTCGATTAAGCAACAACAATACCGAATATTTTTATGGATGATAAAAAAACTATTGATCAATCAACATTTATGCCCATTCAAACTACATATCTCTTGAAAAACCACAGATTTTATAATTATAAATTCGCAAGAAGGTATAACAAAAATTTGTTTTCATTAAGTTTTAAACTTATAGCATCTAAAATTCCAATTAGAGGCTTCGATAAACACTGATAATGATAAATTTTTGATGTGTATTTTAATGATAATTTTTATGACAACGGTCGTTGGAGATACATCAACCTGAACCGGTGCATTTCTGCACGTAATTTACGTCGAACTCGAATGCAACTGTGTCCACGTACTTGTAGGATAGTATCCGGGGAGGTACCCTTCTGCGTGCACTCACTGTAGTGCAAGGCTCACACCTGCTAAACATTCATCTTTATTCAGCTGACAGGATGAGCTACGTTACCAAATCGGCACTCGTTCCCTGGCTGTAATGATGCTTCATTATGTTGTGTCAATCAATTTCAAATGATGGTAATTGTAAGATATGCAAATACACAAACCTATCGCGCAAGCTCTACTACTTGACTATTACAGTATTCTCTTAAGTTCGACTTTATCATTAATGTAGTTTCTAGAGGCTTTTGTTAAATATGATAATTGATAAATATTCTATTTTTTGTGTATTAATGTAAATTTATATTTCATTACAAATATATATCAATTATTGAAAAATATCTCTATGATTGTGAAGAATACGAGAAGTAATTAATCATCTGAGGCTGCGTATCTCAGTTTAAAATAGTCCTTCTACATTTTACAATATTAGTTTGATGAGTGTAGTTACAGGGAATAACAAAACATTTGATATATAGAAATAAAATAACAACATTGATATCTTATCATAGGATTTAATAAATCTGATGATTTCGAATCTTAGTTTTTTTAGAATAGTTTTCATCTTTTATTGGCTTAAACTTCTCGAATATTGTCGTATTATGTAAATATGAATGAACAAATTAATTTCGTTTCTGTCTAAATATTAGATCATCCTGATTATAAATATTAGACAACTATATACTAAAGTCTTGTCAATTAGATATTTACTAAAGGAGGAACGCAAATTATTCTATAAATGATCTGTGTATCTACAAATAATGTAATAATTTGAGATTATGTTTGTGGAAATATTTGAAACGAACACAATAATCAGTTTTTATTCAAAATATTTATCATTTTAAGATAATTCATTTTCTTTTCGTAAGTTGGTTCACCATCAAACGCATGTTCAAGAATCGTTTCATAACATCCGATGCATTTCCTGCATATATCTGTATATTAGGGATATAATACCAAAACCAGCCAGCATTTTCCTACCTTTATTCAACCTTATGATTTCAAACTTACAATAATCTCTAAATTACCTTTCTAAGCTCTTGCAAAACTTTCTGTTTATCATTCCTTATTTCACTCTCCTCGACCTTCTTCATGGGACAACTGTGAGTTATATTGTGTTGAATTCTCAATTGATCACCCCTGTTGAAAAGTTCTTCCTTTTTTTCCGCATCTCCGAGATTTAATTGAATTACGTGTCCATATTTGAAACAATGGCCAATGCCTAGATCGATTCTTCCCTAGGAATTACGAAATTCATACATCATTTAAAATAGCATCAATTGCTCTCTCACATGAGTCAATTGCCTTCCTAGATTTAGCTTCGAAGTAGCACGTCGCCGATGTTTGATACATAATTGTCAAGCCATAATAATCTACACATTGTTTTTCCTTCAGTTGGGCAATGATGGTGTAGACTTCTCCAGCTTCTTAACATAAGTCTATTTTTACCTTCAAAGTGTTTTGAATCTTGTAATTCCTTCCCTTTCTGCAATAATGTTTCGATTTCATTAGCGATAAGAGCCTTTGGATCATCTTTTGGCTCACTGACTTCTGAAATTGGAGTAGCTGTGTTTCCCATTTACTAATGCTAATCCGTTTAATCAGCAGATTATAAATGTACTCGCAAAGAGATGGCGATGAATTTGCGGCCTATTCTTAAAGTTATCCAACAACTTATCTTAAAAATATACAAATTTAACACCTACAAATCAACGATGGTGTATATTTATGGATCAGAATCAAACATCTTAATTCTACTAACAATTTCTTCAAAATATATGATAAATTTGGAATGAGTAAAATCAAAATTTAAAGAAAATTTTCAAAATGTTTGTTTGATAATATGTTTACAATAATATAAATGTTTGTATATGGTATCATATTGTTTAAATAACAATGTCATTACCCGCCATCATCAACATAGATCAATGAATATTTTAAGATGAACCAGGGATAAACACTTTATTTTTCATTTATATATGGATTAAAATCGTGGTTTTCATTTTAAATAATCTTAATATTTAACGAGTATAAACTATATCATAAAACTACAACTGTTAATTCTTATTTTTTAAACTTTTTAGTAAAGAAATGGATTAATGTGGTCCTTTGAATTCACTATTTATTTACTAGATCTGTCTTATTACACAAATATCCGTTGAAGAGGTGCGTCTTTCCGATGCGGATATTATAAAGTTCATTTGGTGTTTTGTATTATAAGGAAATAAAAGATATATGGTTGAGAGAATTTAGCTGTTAGACTCAGGCTTGTGTTGGTAAACGATGTCTCATATTTGACTCGAATATCTCATTGCTTTTTTTTACGACCCTAAATAAAAGAAACTTTAAAAATTTGTTTACTATATTGAGGATAAACATAAAATTCACAACATTTGATACATCTATCGAAAATTCAGACATCTTTAACGGAAAATATTGCAATATCATTTCATTCATTTATATGATTTATGCAGGTAAAATTCGTCGAATTTTATTATTAATTTTCTATTGATGATTTTTGTCTAAAATTTAGAACATATCCACCATATTCAATTTTCCGACATATATTTTTGTAGATCGGTTAATAAATAAAATTTTTATGAATTTTCAAGATGAAATAGATATATCATTTAAATAGAAGCGGTCATGTGTTCGATAAAAATGATTTTTATGCTGTCGTTTATCTTGAAACTTACCCATCATATTTTAATCAGTCCAAATTATTCTACTATGTATGGCGCTATTGTGTTACAGTCCGAATCCCTTCATTTGTCTATGAAGATAATTTTTTTGGTATTTGAAATCAATCATTTCCTGCAATCTATTTTTACAAAAATTAATCAAGTTTTGATTGAATGTTTATGCCTTTCTTTCACAAATTATAAATTGGTAAACAATATGTTGTATGTTATTGTAATATTGAATTTTGTAGTCGTATCGTAATACACAAAAAGATTCGATCATGTTCATGATATTAGTTTTGAAAATTGTGCATTGTATTTACAAGAAAAAATACACAAATATTAAAATATAGCAGATTTTTCGTCTAATTTTGGGGACGATAAACTAAATATACTGGGCAAAAACAAAATTAGACAAAAATATATACCAATTATAACTGGAAATTGGCGCTAGAAAAACAGCTGCACCAAATTGGACTTGACAAACGTAAAATTTGATAGGACATACGCTAATTTTGACCGAAAACACTGGTAAATGTTATTGGTATTTTTGTTTAAAATCAATATCAAATCAAGTCTTGAGTCGTGTTATTGAATATTTATACGATATAATATACTATAATCGAAGTAGAACAGATTGAATTTATGATTAGACATCGTCCTTCGTGGCTATAATTTAATCATAAAATATCAGATGGTTCGAGAATAATTAATCAGTATATAATATAGATATTAGATGTTTATTAATAGTTACATTCAAGCGCCCATTGAATATTTTATTTTCATGATGATATTCATTAAGTAATTTAAATTAATTCCATTTCTCTGAATCTTGAATACATAATTTGAATTCTAAAATGATTGTTATTGTCAAACTTCGTGTCTAAGAGAATTGTATTTTTAAATACCCACGTGCCAGAACAACTGTATATAAAAAGGAAACTGGATTAAAAATTTGCATGTCTGCTGGAACTATAAGTTAAATTTGTAATATGTGTTACTCATTATATATCATAGAAATGGTTAAAGATAAAAAGATGTATATGACCGTAAGGAATTAACAGAGACGGCATGATTCTCGGTCGATTTTCAATGTTTAATTTCCAATGTTTAAAAGAATAACAGTGATATATATAATTAATTAGTCGAGATCGATCGTCGATAAACCATTTAGGAGATATTTACTGAAGACTGATTACATGACCATTGAAGAACCTCTAATCTTCGAATATTACAATATATATGAGAATATGTTTTCAATTTTGCTTTTCATAACAAAAGAATTTTGTGTTAGATTTCCCATTTGCAATCATTAAATTCAATGTAAGTTCGAAAAACTATTCTGAAAACAATTCATCCAAGTTTATATGATTACCATTCAATTTTATGAGTTACAATTCTGTCATATTGTTATACACGTTTCATATTTGTCGTCTACTTCGATGTGTAATAATACGATTCCATAAATGTGTAAGATATTATTTTTAAATATATATGAGCCACTTAATTATTATCAATGAGAAAGAACGTAGTGACTGAAAATTCAGTAAAATCGGCGCCAATAAACTTAAATTTTCTATAGTTGATTTAAATGGCACCAATCATATACTTAAAGACGCCTTATAAATCTATATACTTAAATGAATCTAAATGTCTATATTGTTTTCTGATAGATAATTACATATAATAGAAATTATTATTTTATTGTGTTCTTAGGCTTTAGAAAATTGTATGCATCTTCACCTCGATTTGAAAATATATATTTCATACCTATCATTAATTGAGAGATTTTATACTATATTTTTCAATAATTTACTTCTGATATATTATATAATTTAAAATAAGTTATAGCATAAAACAAATCAATGTGTATTGAATTGTTATCCAGCATTTTTCGTTTAGAATTCGCCATGAAATCATTACGAATTTACCAAATTTTTGAATGAAAATAATTTGAACTTATTTTAAATTTATTTAGAGGATGACATCCGTTTTAATTTAGTACTTGTGTTTAAGGATGATATATGTCTATTAGACACGCTTCTAGCTATAATAAAACCATGGCTAATTCGATCAGTGAAAACGGACATTTTCGGCTCAATATACCCATATAGAGATTATCCGACCCTAGTGAGAACATATTCATATATTTAGCTTGAATATTTATAAACAACTACTTTCGGTCATATCAAAGATTTCAGCTAATCTTAAAAAATCTTAGACAATTAGATTCGTGATGCGACGCACCAAACTAAAAAAAGCGTTTCCGCATCAACCGCTTATAATCTGAAATCAATTTTTCTTAAAAATTGAATTGAGATAAGAATACAGTATTTATTCTTCTTGATATTTTAAAATTGAATTTGATACCTATTTCGTGTTGTAATCAATTGTTAAAACCTTCAGTTATTTCATTCATAAATAATGGGAATTTCTGATTGAAATAAATGCCAAGCACGCACGAAAATATGAAATTCTTAACGTGAAATTTTGTGATTAAATATGAATGAAGAGTTAGAGATCATTCCTAATTTGATCTTAAATGTTCTTGACATTTTGATAGAGTATCAATTCAAATGAATTTGCATTTCATGGTCATTGAATCACATATATATATACGTTAAAATTTGTGGAATTCACCAATTTTATCGATGAGATTTACAAGCACAGTATTTGAGAACTGTCTTTATTTATGTTATTTTGATTAAAGTGAAAAAATACATATTTTTATCAAACACGAATCTGGTTGTGAGAATGAATGCAACAAATTTTGGAAAACCATTGGGAACCTGGACAGTTAGTTTTTAATTTTCATACATGCAGGATCAATAATAATTTAAATACATCTTTCAAACATTTAAATACCTTCGCATATAATTCATTCGAAATACACATGTTGTGAAATGTTGCATATTTAAAACAAATTTTACGAAAACTCAAAAAGAAATTCTGTAGCCCATGTTTTACTAACTTACAACCGATTCTACCATTGCCTCAGCAAACATTATTTGATTAAAGGGCAAATATAGTTTGTTAAGTTTTGATTATTAATGTTGTTGATAATTTTGAGATGGACAAAAGAATGAAATTTGATTACAAAGGATTAAATAACTCTTTTTTGTGCATTTATTTGTTGATTTATAAAAAATTTTATTGAATCGCTTCCAGAGATTATTAAACAGATCGAATAAATCTATATATTTTGAACAGATATTTTTCATTTTATCGTTTAGAGTATAAACGTATTTGGTAAGTTCATTCTTGGTTTTCATATTCTTAATCAACAGGCTATATTAAATAAAAACATAAAAAACTATATTTTGATTACCAAAGCTAATCTTCTTATGTGACTGTGTTAAACCAAATTATTGACCACCATGAGCGTTAATCACTTATCATAAAACGATTGCGCATACAAAATAGCCAAATTTGAAAAATATAATGATCATTTTGTGATTATATTAGTCATTTCAAATATCAACACAATAATTTTTTTTTGGACGACACTGTCATCTCAATTTTTAAATAAAAATTCGGCTGTAGATATATTTATAATTATGTCTCAAAAAACGGCAATTTTACAGATAAGTGAAAATTTTTGTCCCGAAATCAATTTTTTGGTCGCTATTGTGATTTCCATCGAGGTATATATAAATTTCGACCAACAATCTACAAGGTAAAATCAATCTTTACGGAGTATTAAACAGTTACCATTAAAATATTTGACAAAAAAATAATATTAAATTTTCTATTTAAGCGCATGTCTAAAATTCTATAAATGATATGTTTCTATCTAAATTCATGATCGTATTGTTTTCAGAAAAATGTTTGTATCATACACGGTCTTAATCTTTGATGAATATTTTTAAATAATTATTTGTGAATGTGACCTAGAAAATTGAGATTTCCATTTAATGCTTTCAGCTTCAAGGGATCCAAAATATTCCTGTAAAATCTTCAAAAAATACCTCCCGTGATTATATTCATTTTAAATTGTTGATACACAAATTTTTGGTTGATCTAGATATATTTGTACTCTTCATTCATATATAAAATTTCGGTATATATTTTGAATAAGAATTTACTACAAATACAATTAGGCAATCTCTAAAAACGAAGTGCTTTTATGTATTCTGGGCATACACTTTGCGTAGATATAGAGAAAACTGCGTGATATTTTCGACTATCCTTAGGACAAGATTTCGAAAAATGAAAATAATAGACATGGTTTACAAATAATGGCATTAAATGAATTCAAAACCATTAATGTGTGCTAAAATAGTATTATAATTTAGATTAAGTTCCAATTAACGAGTTATAAACGTTTTTAGGAACCTGGGCTCATGAACATGTTGAGTTTTATGTATTTTGAATTTAAATGAACTGTTAAAATTTTATATTGACTGAAATCTGTCCATCGGCATTTAATCTACCATTCCATATATAGAAACCATACATTAATAATACTAGACAATTTCATCTTTTCTATAGTATTCAGGCTTATATTTGTTAAAGATTTCAAATTTTTTTGTGCCCATGGCAATCGATATGAAAACCAAAATTAGGAAATATTTTGAAATATCAATTCTAGTAAAAATTCAACGACAATCAGTTTTGACTGAAAATTTCACCGGATTTACTGTATAAAAATTTTCGTTTCATTTGACACGACTATCAACGATATATTCAAAATGACAAAGAATAGTATTATTTGAATTTTACAAATAGAAAAACATCATTTATATATGACGCAGGATGTTAAATGCTGATCAAATGTCCGAATTATTTACTGAAACCAAATTTTCACATTTTTTTATTTATCTCTATTATAAAGTGGATTCACAGTACAGGTAAGATGTTTGTTTTGTAAATTGTTGTTTAAGAAATTTTTTTCTTGTTTATTTTATTAGTTTAATGTCTATTCTTTATTAGGAACAAAACCACAGTGCATTTATGGGTCAATTGATATACGTTGAGGTCCGCCAATTTTAAAGGGTCATATTTTTAGTGTGTGAGTTCAAAACTAGGAATGAACCCTGTTACGATTATGTAGGGTGATATATTTCAGACAACCCTATGAAAACTATTCGACAACATATCATTCAGTTTGTTTTACAGTTCAGTATTCATGGGTTATAACACGATTCTACTTAGAAAAATATATTTTTATCCATATTCATAAGAGTATAATGTTTCATATGTTTGATGCAGGTTTATAAGAAATAACATGAAAATGTCAAGTCAAAACAACATATAAAATAAACAAATCCTTTATCATAATTTTTAGAACTTAAGATAGAAATAAATACAGATCGAAGAAAATCGGATAGTTTTCGGAACAAAATTTTGCTATTTTAATACATCTAATACGACTGTTGAATAATTATTATTTAATCGTATGCCTCGGGTTTAAAATTAATCGTGTCTGTTAATTGAGTTCGGGTTAAAGTTTTGATCCGATTTCATCATGAGGATCATATCTTATTCATTGTAAAATATACACTATGTAAGGATTCTCAAACATTGGATAAAATAAAAAATGAACGAGATTGCACATGCAACAAAAAATATATTTTTGGTTAAAAATAATAGAACCTATACTTATACATAAAATAATTGTCGAAAAGATTTGTATGCACAATAAGATATGTCCGCAATGTACATACCAACTTTAGAGAGTGTATTTTAGTGTGTTCCAATTTTTTGTGAAATATAAGACATTTGATATTTCATAGTGTCATTATTATATAACATCATGCAAACGAATGCCTCTTTGGTACCGAAGGTATAGTGGTCAGAGAGATAGGTATGAATGTTTAGAAAGTATGAGTTTTGAACTACACTAATTTTTTCAAAGATGGAGGCCTACCGAGAGTGCGACAGGATCACATGTCAACAGCCTCGCAATTTCGGATTATGTTAAGTTCGTGCAGTAATTCATTGAAACAGAATTGTACACCACCACGACTGTTTTCGAAAGAATGGATAAACCTTATTAACCATGCGTAAATATATGCATTATCTGAACTAAACTTTTTATGCTGAAAGTACAGATGGTTGCGACAATCAACGTTTATTGTCCAATATAATGAATGTAACACATGAATTTATACAGGGTGTATATATTGAATTTACAACTCAATATATTGTTACATATTCCCAATTACTTTCGATTTTTTGTAAATTCTTACATTTTCACGTTTAAACACACTGAGAAATTTCAAGTTAAATATTTAGCCTATTATATTGTACAAATTTAAGCCTACTAATGTTAAATGAATACACTTTCCTCAAGCAGAGTAAGGTAAATTATTCTTATTTCTAGATGGAGTGTTGATGTATGCCGAAAGTTCTGGATATGTCAGGTAGGCAAATATTGTTTTCGTGCACCTTAGTCATTTAATATATTATAACTTCAAATGTTAGAAGAGGTATGTTGTTAAAAATATGAGTCGACACAGAAATAGTACCTGATATGTTGCAATGACAGATAAAAATCTACAAACCCCTTAAATATGTATCAATTATCTACTTTAAATAACACCAAAAGTTTCTAAATATATGTCATATTTATTTTGATTATTTTACTTTACATAATAGAATCCAAAAATATGTCTAAATAAACACAAAAAGATATATATTAATTCGATCAAATATAGAAAATATAATTTAAGGAATTGATAAATGTAAAATTGTTGAGATTTCATTATTAAACAGATATATCTATATCTGTGAGCCACAAAACGTTATGTCGGAGAACTCAGAAGTTCAATCTTTGATTTTCTCAATCTTAAAAGCTAGAATTTGAAGTTGCCGTGTCGTCCAATAAAATTATGTCGTGAATATCGTTTTCGGCACACGTTTCGACAATTGTATTATATCCATGTATAATAATCATGGAAATAATTTAACAACTGTTTGAAGGAATTTTATCTAATCAGCAATAATTTATATTTTTACGGTCATTCAAAAAATCGGCAAAATTATAAAATCAAACATATTTACATCCGTTAATTTATTATTTTCATGTTAAAGTGTTTGTAAAAAATCAGATTTTAACCTTCAAAGATTACCATATTGAATCATAAGTTGCCAAAGCGAAAGTTCTTAATAAGATATTAACTAGTTAAATATAGTGAAATTAAACTTTACAATGGGTGAAAGTCGTCAAATCACGTATAAATCAAAAAGAATATTCAGATATGTTACTTCAAGGTATTTTTAATTTTTAAGATAAAAACGATGTCATTGTTGTAGCAAGACATTATATTCGTGCAGACGATTTAAGGTTGGCCTTTTTGATATTTATAAAATAAAATCAATCAAATTATCGTGGACAACTATGATAACAGTTGACAAATATACAGTCTAAAATTTTGACATAGAAATACTACGAATTAACTAAATATTTGTCACCAAACCTCTAAAAATGGAATCGCGAAACTTAACACAGGAATGCGGAAATTCAATTATCACAAAAACAATCAGATTAAAGCATAACATTACCTATTCTAATTCATATTTTTTGGGTTTTGTTACAAAATAAGCATAAATAATAATAAATACACTTTAAATCTATTTGATTTCGTTTTCGATCATTCTCCGTGTGAAAGTTTTGTTACATAATCCCGTTTCAATTAAAAAAATTAAAGATACACTTAATAAACACAACGATTGAAATTCTACATCAGCAATTGTTCTTCTGGAATCGACATTAATATTACCAATATATGGTTTCCGTATGGCCAATATTGACTTTCAAATCCTCTATTTTACATGTTCAATTTAATGTTTAGAATGGTGTTGTTTGGCCTAAATATCTGTACTATCCGTGGCATAAGAATACAAACGAAAATTTAGTAATAACATCTCAAATTTATATTCAAAGAAAGCAATCATTCTCAACATATAGTGGCAATGAGAATCAATGGATCAAATACTATTTAAATCAAAGCGAAAAATCTGTTTTACTAAAAAAGTTTTTGATTGTGTGATTTTCATTAAATTTTTCGATTATCAAAACACTTCATCAGTCATATATATTTTTGTGATAGATAGTTTTATTGGGTATTTTGTCTTAAAATTTTTGAAAATTAAACAATAGATTAGGTCCTATAAAAAAGGTATTTCATAATTATACTCTGATTGCCACTCGTTTTTGTTTCAAATCATTGATTAAATCTAACAACTTTTCATGGGCTTCAACGCATTTTCTGCACAGAGCTATTTGTTAGAATAAGGATTACAGATATGGTTTCCTAGATGCAATATCGCAAACTCTTTTTTTACATATAACTTTGTTTATGTAGTTATATACGTTTTCGTAATCGGACAAAGCTTTGTTGGGATCGATTTCATATTCAGTCAAATCGCAGTTCGTCCTAACACACGTGTGAAGTTTTTGATGTTCATATCTGAGCTCTTCACCCCTTTTGTAAAATTCTTCCATTTTTTGCATATCACCAAATTTAGTTCCACATCTGTATCCAAACTCGAAACATCGCTGTATACCCAAGAATATATTGTTCTGATTATACCAATATAATTACATTCTTTAGCAAAGCCCCTATAATCCTCACATAACAATCCATCACTGACGGGGATTTTACTTTAATATAACATGTAACCGCCTCTTCATAGTGGGAAAGAGCCTCGTCATAGAGCTTAAAATAAACCTCTTTTCTTCTACCAATATCATAAAATGCTTTTCCGGCATCTGGATGTGAGAATTAGGTTACCTTCAAACATTCGAGAAGATTTGAATTTCAAGGCGTTGTATGTGAGTATTTTGATTTCACTTATAAGTTCATTCATATTTTTTTCAAACAAGCTGGCCCTTTTGTTTTATCACCTTTATCTTATATCCAGAAATTCAATTTTGTTATTGTTTGTTGGTAATATTATCGGTATAAATCGCTAACTATCGACAATCACTTTAATTTATTGTATCTTAATATATTAAACATTATAATTTATAAAATACAGCCTTCAATTTACTTATATCAATTTTTGGATTTGATACATCCGCATAATATACATCCTGTTTATGTTTTCTTGCAATAAATCAAAAATATTACATCAAATCACAGAAATGCGGCTCAGTTGTTAATAAAATATTATGATCGAACCATATTAATACCTTCCACATGGAATATACACATTTTTTTTATAAATGTCAACTTTTTTTTAAATCCAACAATATCTGGAAGTGTATCAAATATGTTATTTTATCCACAGATACAAAACTCATCATTCAAAAACTTATCTATTTTGAATATTTCAAAGATTATATGTATTGAGATATTATTACATAAAAAATAGATATACCATAATAATTTATGAGATAATCCCACACAGAAGATTTGCAAATTTATGTTTAACATCACAGAATAATTGGCAAATTTATAATCGAGAATATATATCATATTAATTCAAAAATTGTCTGTTGTATCTCAATACCAATTCCTTCTCTCAATTATTGTTAAAATTACTTAACCTATATTTTTAAATTTCGACGCCGCATATCATAACTTGGATATATCTTAAGTTTTCTCATATTTTTGGTGATTATAAATTTGTATCTCTTGAAACCTACCAGTTTACTGTTTAAGCTGTGCATTGATGTTATTTATTAACTTGTCCTGATTTTTACCTATAAATCTATAACGGATATTTCCTCAACATTAAATATAGCTAATTATACCATCGTATTATTTATTAAAAGATGAATAAGTTTAAATCCCGGATAAATTAAGAATACGAAACCCAAACAGAACAACCATCATAGATACTCAATATGGCGTGCAATTTTCATCAATTTTTTCGTAATATATCATGGCTCTTTGTTTTTGGTATTTGATAAAAACTCAAGAAAATGACAGGTAAATGGTACAAAAATGTTTAAATATTTATTTAGAGCATAGTCGATAATAATAGGGTGTCTCCCACACGTTCATTCATTGTATTTGAACATCAATAAAGATAATTAAAAAATATTTAAACATAGATTTATCTTAGTCATTTTGTATGTTATATTAAAATGAGTTTTCGTATCACCTCAAGATTACACTGAATTCAACTTGAATGATATATAATCTATTACCACCAAAAATAGCCTAAAAATAAATATGTATTTACATTTTAATTATAAATAACTTTGAAGCTATAACATACGAAACAACCGTCTGATTATTCTTCTTCAATACTTCAATTTTTGAACATGAAAATGAGTTTCGTTTAATCACGAGAGTCATCGATGTTGCTATTAGGGTTTTATCAGATGTCCTTGCAAACATATTTGAATGAGAATTAATATATTCGTTTAATAGTCTCAATAATCATGCAGATGAATAAAAAAAATGCGTAATTTAAGTACAAAATAAGATCGCAAATATCGAATTATTCTGAACAGATTAGGAGATATATGTGGGTTAATACAAAATTTAGATGATATGATTTAAGCAATGATACCTTTTTATGATTAAGTGAAATGCCTCAAAAATAGTATATTATTCGTCTAGAATCAATTTATATACCATCCTATGGTGTCAAACCGAGAATATTGAAAGAGCCTACAATCTACACAAACGTCTGTAGAATTATGTACGAATATTGTTGAGAAAATCTGGGACTTGTATTCATCATATATTGTATAGAGATGGCATTATTGCTGTTTTTTCTCACTTTGCATATTAATATTTTTTTAAAACAAATTGTAAGTAAAACAGAATATTTTAAAAGATTATTTACACACAGATAACAATGACCTTGTTATACCTACCATCTATATATGAATCTTATATGCTATCAGTGGTGTTATCTAGTAGATTTGATGAAATAGGGTCCATACGTACTGGTCATTTCCTATAATATCATTTTGAATTTAATTAAGATCGATGAATCCCTTTATATTAATATCAGATTTATAATACTGTGTTGTTAATACCTTCTGGCATAGTGTGTCGAGACGTATAAACGGTCTTCCATTTTTCTGACAAATTGGTCAGTTAAATAACTTACGAAATGATCTGCGGATGCCATCTGACCCCAATTTTTATTCTGTGAAACAAGACGTCTAATACTTTCTATTTTGCGAACCGAATAATTAGAAATTTGCATTGAATACAAGAATTTGTATTTTTTGAGGATAACTTCGTGATCAAATTATGTTAAACATATTGAAGGTACTCGTTCTATTAAATGAATCGCGAAATAAAGAGAGGTATACTTCAAGTATTTAACTAATCTAGATATATGGGGAATGATGATATCGTGGATGCGCATCATTTATAATATATTCCAGACAAATATGTTCGTCAATTAAAAGACTTAATAAATCAAAATTATGTGATACTAACCCTTATTTGACTGCAAAATTAAAAATCGCTTTCAATCAGAGAGAGAAACACAAGCCTTAAACTAATGTTTTACAATAACTATTATATTCGATAATTTTTAATACGTTTCGTACATTCATAAAAATCGGTAATATCTATGGCTTATCAATGGTTTAATATTTTTTATCTTACTCTAAGAAATATATTTAACGAATACACGAGAATTATGGCCTCCATAGACCAGAAAACCATTATGCCGATCAATAATTTTGCTTATGATGAAATATAAGCCTAATCATATAATTTACATTCATGAGAAGGTACATAAACTTGTCTGGAATTCGAGAAATGTATAAATATTTATGTGTATGTTGTTAAATTAACGATTCTATGTAATTTTGTTGATATCGCTCTTTGAGTTTATTCAAACCCGCACATGTAAATTTCTGAAATGACATAGCGTATACCACTCTTGCGACGTAGTATACATTAAACTTCTGTTTTCAAAGTGGAGATTCCGGTAGTCATTGCTCGGTTTTGCATAGATTCAGTTAGAGTAATACTCAAACTTTTTTAAAATTCCCCTCAGACTCTATCCCTTATTGAACTGAGGTACGAAATGGGCATTCTCTCGGTAGTAAGTAGATATGTTCATAATTAAAATATAATGTATATAAATATAGCAGTACTTAATGATTGTCATTGGTAAGTTACTTACACTAGTTTACTCATTCAGGATGTTCTAGTCTGGATTTTACTTTCCGAAGCGAAGAATTGCAACTTACTTTTAAGATGATTTTATAATTTAATTCCAATATCACGAAAAACAACATTCAAATGCACAAATTGTTTTTAAATAGATCTACATATCATTGTTTATAACAGAGATAGGAGATGGTTGCCGACTATTTCATAATTAATAAATATTACATAAACTTATTTGGGGAATCCTATCTTATTTTTTTGGGTTATTACTCACACTCCTCTTTCGAATATTAATAAATTTGATACTCCTGAGATCAGATATATCTTGATAGAACACAATAACCTCTCAATCGTTATCATGACCTGTCTCTGCTAAATTTTGAGATTTCTCAACCTCAATCGATCTTATTATCGATCTTCTTATATGATCACTCCCACATTGTATAATTTATTGTGGATATTTTTTCA
Organism: Thelohanellus kitauei; assembly: GCA_000827895.1. Lineage (NCBI taxonomy): Eukaryota > Metazoa > Cnidaria > Myxozoa > Bivalvulida > Myxobolidae > Thelohanellus > Thelohanellus kitauei. Next base: position 115,256 of record JWZT01002700.1, on the reverse strand, counting down.
TAGCTAAACAAAAGATTAAATTATCTAAATTAATTCTCACCGACGTCTGATTTAAACTTGTTTCGAATATAATCGTAAATACGCGCACTACTCACTCCTAATTTAGATAATTTTATTCTAATAGATAATTAATAAATTTACAAGTAATATAGGACCACATTATGATCATAATATTTTGACATTATATCTTTCGTGACTGAATGTTTTACATTTTGTATTCGACAATATACAAGCATCTAAAATAAGTTTTTGAAGTTTCTTTTGAAAGTATTAACTTATTCTAGTATAAATAATTGGTTGAAAACATTCAAAAAATTTGGTTAATTTCTTGCTAAAACTTTTTCTTTTTTACCTTATTTTCGTATATTACCTTGATATCAGCCTTTTTTTAAATGTTTCGAAATTTTTAAGAAGGGTTAATTTGATAAACCTAAAACGAGGTTAAAAATTTTGATGCATTAATCAACAATTTCTGGCTAATATTTTAACGAAGTCCTGAATCTGTTGCTCATGCTCTAACCGAAAACTATCCAAGATTGTAGAAAAAATTTGGAATTGATTATTGAATGAAGGTATATATTTTATAGGAATTCTTTTAATTTGGCGAATCTTAAATTTTTAAAAACAGATTTTTAGAAATTTATTTCATTCGCTACTTTTTAGATTATAAAATATTTAACTTACCGCTTTCTCAAAGGAGATTCCGTTGTCTAGTTAGACTTTTTAGACACACTGCACTTCTGTTTCATGTTTTAACTAAACCTAAAAGTATAATCGATCCATAGTTACAGCTAGAATGAATAAGCTTTTAAGTACATTTTATGTAGTATATATCCATGTTTATATAATTAATGTAAATTTTAATAAAATACGTCATGTATGAGTCGCCATTTAGGTGCAATTTATGTTAAAACTGTACCATCATTTCATGAAATTCCATGTAGATTTAAAAGAGATTCTGCTAGAAACTGATTGGAAATCTGATAGTAAAAAAATAAAAATACAGATCTTAGCTTTAATAATCCATATCATAATATAAGATATTTTGAATGTATTGATAATCGTATTAAAATATTATTTGCAACCTATGTTCCCTCTAGGTTTTGACATCCGTGCGCGGAAGAATGATCGACTGCACGGAAACTTATTATATAACATTTTTGTGCGCGGCAACCTTTTCAAGTAGTTCTTGTATAAATAATTACAACTTTGTTTGTTCTACATTTCAATATTCGTTATCATATATAAGACAGCTATGAACAGTTTTAAATATTTTCTATTACAACAATTTCATTATAATTAATTAAATCAGAAAACTCATAAAAATTATAAGAGCACAAAATAAACTTTTATGAATAAATAAGTTATAGTATATACTTTTTATCATTTATATCTCTAAATTTTTACTTCCTTGCTCGCTTTCTGTCTAAGGACTGTAAGTAGCATCCAAATCAATTATAT
>JWZT01002700.1:87413-110829 GCA_000827895.1 Thelohanellus kitauei | reverse complement strand
ATATTTTTTAACAGATATTTTTCATTTTGTCGTTTGGAGTATATACGTACTTGGTAATTTAATTCTTGGTTTTAATATTTTTAATCACCAGGCTTTATTAAATAGACATTAAAACTCTATTTTGATTACCAAAGTTAATCTCCTATATTTACCGTGTTTAACCAAATTATTGATCACCATGAGCATTAATCATGGATCATAAAACTATTGAGCAGACAAAATAGCCAATTTTTTAAAAAATAGAGGTGATAATTTCATGATAATATTGGTCATTTTCAAATATCAACAAAATAATTTTTTTCTGGTCGACACGGTCATTCGAATTTAAAAGTAAAAATTCGGCCATATATATAATTGTCTTAAAAAATGACAATTTAACAGATAATTATAAAATTTGTGTCGCCTAATAAATTTTTTAGTGTCTATTGTGATTTCCATCGAGGTATATATAAATTTCCCGACGAATAATCTACACGGTAAAATCGATCTTTAGGTAGTCTTAAACAGTCACCAAATTAATATTTGACAAAAAATAATTTATAAATTTTCTTTTTTAGCGTATGTCGAAAATTCGATGAATGATATATTTCTGTCTAAATTCATGATCGTATAATTCTCAGAAAAATGTTTGTATCATATACGGTCATGATCTTTGATGAATATTTTTGTATAATTATTTGTGAATGTGACCTAGAATTCGGAGATTTCCATTTAATGCTTTCAGCTTCAAGGGATCTAAATTATTCCTGTAAACTCCTTAAAAATACCTCCCGTGATTATAGTCATTTTAGATGGCTGATAAACAAATTTTTGGTTGATCTAGATATATTTGTACTCTTCTTTCATAGGCTAAAACTTCTGTATATACTTTTCATTATCATTTAATACAAATAAAATTAGGGAATATCTCAAATGGAATTGCGTTTATGTATTCTGGGCATACAATTTGCGTAGATAAAAGAGTAAACCGAGTTTTATTTTCAAAATTTCTGAGGACAAGATTTAGAAAATCGAAAAAATAGACAGTGTTAACGATAAATGGTGAAAAAATGATGTCAAAACCATTATTCTGTCCTGAAATAGTATTGTAATTATGATTCAGTTCCAATAAACGAGTTATATACTTTTCTAGGAGACTAGGCACATGAATATGTTGAGTTCAATGTATTTTGAATTATAAATGAACTGTTAAAATTTTTTATATTGACTAAAATCTGTCCATCGGCACTGAATCTACCATTCTTATATATATAATCGACACACAAATAATACTAGACAATTTCATTCTTATCTATGATGTTTAGGCTTATATTTGTTTAAGGTTTCATCGTTTATTCTGCGCATGACAATCGACTTGAAAACCAAAATTAGGATATATTTAGAAAGATCAATTCTAGACAAAATTGAAAGAAAATTGTTTTTTACTGAAAACCTACAGTCAGAAAATTGGAAAGGGTTAAAGGTATAACAAATTGTTGATTCATTTTAAATGATTATCATGATATATTCAACATGATCAAGAGTAGTATTATTCGAATTTTACAAATAGAAAACAATATTTATATATGGCATACGATTAAAAATGCTCATCATATGTTCCAATGATTTACTGAATTCAAATTCTCACATTTTTGTATATCTCTATTATCAAGCGAATTCACAGCACAGGTAAGATGTTTGTTTTATTAATTTTAATTTAACGCACTTTTTTTTCTTTTTCATTTTTTTGGATTTATGTGTATTATTTATTAGGAACAAAACCACAGTGCTTTTTTTTGCTCAATCGATATACGTTCTGGTCCGCCAAATAAACAACGTCATATTTTTAGTGTGTGAGTTCAAAACTAGAAACGGACCCTTATACGGTTATGTAGGAGATATTTTTGAGACAACCCCATGAAAACTACTAGACATCATATGATTCAGTTTTAGTATTCTAGTTCAGTATTCCCGGATTATAGGCAGTTCTATTCAGAAAAATTATTTTTAAGGCATACTCATAAGAGTATAATATTTCATGTGTTTATACAGGTTTTAGAAGAAATAACAGGAAAATTTCAAGTGAAACAACATATAAGATAAACTAAACATTTATCATATTTTTTAGAACTTAAGATAGAAAAAAATACACATCGCAAAACATCGTATAGTTTTCGGAACAAAATCTGCTATTTTAATACTTCTTATAAGACTGTTGAATAATTCCTAGGTAATCGTAGAGCTCAGGGTTAAAATGAATGGTGTCTGTTAATGGAGGTCATGTTAAATTTTTGATCCGATTTCATCATGAGGATCATATCTTATTGAAAAATATACACTACGTAAGGATTCTCAAACATTGGATTAAATTAAAAATGAACGAGATTGCAGTTGGAACACAAAATATATTTTTGGTTAAACATAATAGAACCTATAGTTAAATATTCTACAATTGTCGAAAGGAGTTATGTGAACAATACAGTATGTCCGTAAAGTACATACCAACTAGAAAGTGTATTATAGTGTGTTCGAATTTTTTATGCAATATTAGACCTTTGATATTTCAGTGTCAGTATTTTATAGCATCAGGCAAACGAATGCTTCTTTGGTACCGTAGGTATAGTGGCCAGAGGAATGGGTGTGAATGTTTAGAAAGTGTGAGTTTTGAACTTCACTAATTTGTTCAAAGATGGAGCCCTACGGAGAGTGCGACAGGGTCACATGTCGACAGCCTCGCAATTTCGGACGACGTAAAGGTCGTCCAGTAATGCATGGGGATAGGATTGTACACCACCATTACTGATGTCAAAAAAATTGATAACATTATTCACCATCCGTAAATATATGCATTATCTGAATTAAGCCATTTTTGCTGATAGTACAGATGGTGGCGACAATCCACTTTTAATGTCCAATATTATTGAAGTAACTCATATGAGTTTATACAGGGTGTATTTGTTGAATTTAGAACTCAACATATTGATTCATATTACCAATTACTGTCGATATTTTGTATTTTCATACATTTTAACGTTTAATATACACTGAGAAATTATAAGGTTCATTATTTAGCCAAATATTTAATACAAATTAAAGCCTACTAATGTTAAATGAATACACTTTCCTCAAGCAGAGTAATGTAAATTATTTTCATTTCCAAATCGATTGTTGATGTATGCCGAAAGTTCTGGATATGTCAGGGAGGAAAATATTGTTTTCGTGCCAGTTAGTCATTTAATATATTATAACTTCAAATGTTAGATGAGGTATGTTGTGAAAAATATGAGTCAACACAGAAAAAGTACCTGATAGTTTGCAATGATGGATGAAAATCTACAAATCCCTTTATTATGTGTCGATTATCTACTTCTAATAACACCAAAAATTTCTGAAAATATGTCATAATAATTTTGTTTATTTTGCTACACATAATAGAATTCAAAAATGTCTAAATAAACACAATCCGATACATATTAAGTCGATCAAATATAGAAAATATAATTTAAGTAATTGAAAAATGTAAAATTGTTGAGATTTCATTATTGAACAGATATATCTATATCTGTGAGCCACAAAATGTTAATCGGAGAACTCAAAAGGTAAATCTTTGATTTTCTTAATCTTAAAAGCTATAATTTTGAGTTGCCGTGTCGTCCCTGAAATTATGTTGTGAATATCGTTTTCGGCACACTTGTCGACAATTTTATTAAATCCATGTATAATAATCATTGAAATGATTTAACAACTGTTTAAAGGAATTTTATCAAATTAGTATTTTTTATGGTCATTCAAAAAATTTGCAATATAATAAAATATAAACATATTTACTTCAAATTCTTTTTTATATTAATGCTAAAGGGTTTGTAAAAAATCAGATTATAACCTTCAAAGACAACCATATTGAATCATAAGCTGCCAAAGCGAAAGTTCTAAATTAGATATTGACTAGTTTAATATAGTGAAATTTATCTTGAGAATGGGTGAAAGTCGTCAAATCACGCAGAAATCAAAAAGATTATTCGGACAATTTTTATTCGTTATTGTTAATATTTTAAGATAAAATAAGATGTCATTGTTATAGCAAGATATTATATTCATGCAGACGATTTTAGAGTTGCCCTTGTTTATATATAAAAGATACAAATAGTCTATTCATCATGGATAACTTAGATAACAGTTAACAAATATACAATCGAAAATGTTGACATCAAAATGCGACGAATAAACTATATATTAATCACAAAAAATCTAAATAGAGAATCGGGAAATTTAACACAGGAATACGGAGATTCAATTATCACAAACATAATTCAGATAAAAGCATGAAATTACCTATTCTATGTCATAGAATTTATGGTTTTGTTACAAAATAAGCATAAATCATAATAAATAGACATGAAATCTATTTGATTTCGTTATCGATCAGTCTCTTCGAGTTAAAACTTTGTACATATTCCCGTTTAAATTTATAAAGCATTATAGTTCCAATTAATTAATTCAGATTTAAATTCTACATCAGCTATTGTTATTCTGGAATTGACATTAAGATTACCAATTTATTGTTTCCGTATGGCAAAATATTGAAGTAAAAATCATATGTTTTACATGGTCAATTTAATGTTGCGAATGGTGATATTTGGCCTATTAAATTGTACTATCCGTGGCATTAGAATGCAAACGAAAATTTTGTAATAACAGCTCAAATTTATATTCAAAGAAAGCAACCATTCTCAACATATAGTGGCATTGAGAATCAATGTATCAAATAGTATTTAAGTCAACGCGAACAATGTGTTTTACTAAAAAAAGTTTTTGGTTGTGTGATTCAAGCATCCATTAAGACTAATCCCAAATCTACGAACTATATCGACTCGTTAATATGTTACACTTTTCCCCTTCCTTAGGCACAGTATCTTGGTGGCAGTCTTCTTATGCGATTAGATCTCCTCGGCTCAAAAATGTTCGGGATAGGCTCATGGTTATTGCAGGGCCTTTGAATAATCTTTTAAAATGTATTCTTTGAGAATTGTTACCTAGTAGATCCTCTATTGTATAGACTGGGTGACTAGCTTTAATAACAAAAATTGGGCCATCAAAAATTGTGTCAAGTTTACTTCTTTTTTTCCGCTTGACGAAAACCTTGTCGCCTTCTCTATATGGTTTGCCAAAAACTATATTGTCGTGATTTATTTTATATCTGTTTCGCATGATCGTCCCGTGTTCTCTGGCAGCAGAAAACGTTTCCTTCATGCTACGAGCCATCCTTTGTACGTAAACATGGTAGTTACACTCGTTATTGCTTCTTTGAGGCTGTATCATGCATTCGATAGGTAGCCTAAGTTATCGCCCATAACATAGCATCGCTGGTGAATAGCCGGTCGTCTCATTTTTCGTGACTTTCTTGGCAAAAAGTGCTTCGCCTATATGAAGGTCCCAGTCATCTGATTCAGCGTTTAGATGGTGTCTGAGTGGCTCTTTCAGAGTCTTATTGCATCGTTCAGCTAATCGGTTGCCCATCGGGTGATATGCGGTTGTGTGCGTGTGTTGTGTTCCTATGAATTCGCAAAGATGATTGAATAGAGAGGCGTTAAATTGTCTACCTCTATCTGAATGAAGTTGAGTTCGGACGCCAAAGCGGAAAACCATGTGGTTTAGCATTGCCTCGGCAACTATTTCGGTGGTTTGGTCTTTAATCGAGGCTGCCTCGACCCATTTTGTAAAATGGTCCACAAATACAATAATGTAGCGATATCATCGAGATGTGGTATTAAAATGTCCTGCAATATCAACTACCCAAAATTCAAACGGTCTGGTACCCATGATTGGAATCAGCTCAGCTCTGGGTATGTAATTTTTTGACCTGTTTGTACAGCTTGAACTATAATTTTTTACATATTCCTCAATCTCTTCGTTCATGCGGAGCCCAAAAAAATAAGTTCCTGATTGAGTCGATCGTCTTTTGAATGCCCATGTGAGAGACGGACTTTTCATGGAAGTAAGATATAACTTTATGGCGTAAGTGACTAGGAATGACTAATGTATGCCCACGCCTTCCAACTCGTTTTAAAAGGCTGCTTTCAATGCAGAAATTTTTATGCTGTTTGCTTCTACATCGGTCATAAATATCATTGAGTAATTTATCCTTTTTTTGTTCGACTTTCATTTCCAACTCTGGTATGAGTTTTGCGGCTGCAATTGATCTCGACAGAGCATCCGGGACAATATTATAAATTCCTGGGACGTATTCGATGTTATAATCCAATTTTTCGATTTCTTCTAGCCACGTAGATCTTCTCTTATACGGGTCTTTCATGTTGAGAAGGTTCACCAATGGGTTATGATCAGTTGTGATGATGAATTTTTTTCCGTATAAATATGGTCTGAATTTCCTGCATCCAAATAGGATAGCATAACTCTCCTTGTCTGTAGTAGAGTATTTACGTTGCTTTGAAAATAAAATCTGGCTTGCAAACGCAATTGGTATTCTTTTCCCGTTAACATTTTGTTCAAGTACAGCCGCAATCGCCTTGGCAGATGCATCAAATGAGATGACGAAGGCTTTGTTTGGGTCCGGAAACCCTAGAGAGAGGAGGTGCATCAAATCTAATTTTAACGTTTCGAATGAATGTTGACTGGCTCGGTCCCAGTTCCTTGCTTCGTTTGGCCTTAGTACTATAAAGAGGGGTAATGCTTTCCCTGCGAAGCCTGGGATGAATTTGCCATGATAGTTGCAAGTTCAAAAAAAAACGCTGTGGGTCTTGTGTGTTTTCAGGGATCTTCCAATCGATTATAGCTTTGACCTTATCAGGGTTGGGTTTTATGCCGTTCCCTGACACCACATGCCAAAGATAATTTATTTGTCTTTTACAATATTGACATTTATCTAGTCTTAGTTTGAGGCTGTGCTCCTGAAAACGCTGACAAACTTGTTTTAGATCAGTAAAGTGTGTATGTATGTTCTGCGAAAAAATTATAATGTCATTTATGTAGGCCATTGCAAAATTAAGGTATTTCAATACAACGTCCATTAGTCTCTGGAATGTAGCCAAGGCGTTGCATAACCCAAACGGAATGGCATTGCATTCAAATAATCCAAAGCCATACCTGGTGAAAACGCAGTATATTTTCTCGACTCAGGGCTCATTTCGACCTCTCAGTAACCACTTTTTAAATCAATGGTGGAGAAATACTGTGATCCATTTAGTCGGTCAAAGATAGTGTGAATCAGAGGCAAGTGGTACTGATCTTTCACACTAATGCCGTTTAACTTGCGAAAATCCACGCAGAGTCTGAACCCACCAGACTTTTTCTTCACAAGTACGGTTGGGGAGCAATGTGGGCTATCACTGGGACGAATAATTGAATTCTCGGTCATTTGGTGTATCTGTCTTCCATTTTCTTCTGATTGATGAATTGAGGTTCGATATGGCTTTATTGTAATTTGTCTGTCTTTATTAACTTTGATGTGATGCTGGACACTGTTAGTTCTGCCTAGATCTCCTTCGTCCTTTGAGATAACATCTCGAAACTCTCTGAATAAGGTAAGCTTTAACGAGGATGAATAAACGGAGGCGATCTGCAAAAGGAGGTTTTGGAAACTAAGGGGACACTCTTGCAAAATTTATTTGTGCGACATAGCAGAACATTATATCTCTGCCGATAATTGCCTCGAATACCAGCTTTTTGACAACAATCAATCTCCACATAGTTGTTAAATAACCCAAGCATATCCTTAGATCTGCCTCGCAGATATTATTTAAAGACGATCCATCAACGCCTACGATGCCGGCATTTGCTTTTTCCATTAACCGTGGATCGACGTATTCACTGCGAATCAGACTGACACTCGCGCCTGTGTCTATGAGACAAGAGACAGTTTTGTTAAGATCTAAAATGCTTTTCCGGCTTCTGGACGTGAGAATCGTGGTACCTTCGAACATTCGAGAAGATTTGAATTTCAAGGCGTTGTACCTGAGTGTTTGGATTTCTCTTATAAGTTCATTCATATTTTTATTTAAAAAGCAAGCTCTATTGTTTGATCACCGATTTCTTCTCTTCGGAAAATCACTTTTGTTATTGTTTACTAATAATACAATCGGTTTAAATCGCTAACTATCGTCAATCACTTTAATTGAGTGTATCTTAATATATTAAACATTATCATTTATAAAATATATCATTCAATATACTTATATCAACTTAGGGAATTAATAAAGGTGCAGCATATACATTCAGTTTATGTTTTATTGGAATGATCAAAAATATGACATTAACCTACAGAATTTTGAATGAGTTGTTTATCGAATATTATGATCTAACAATGCTAATAACATCCAATGAATTTACTCATGTTTTATGATAAAAGTCATTTTTTTGATGTCCAAAAATAACTGGGAATTTACTAAATATTGTATTTAAGTGCATTGATACACAATATATTATTTATAACCTTTAAATTTTGAATATTTGACAGATTTTATGTATTTAGATATCTTTACCACAAAATATATCTAACACAATATTTTATGAGAAAATCGAATACAGAAGATATGTAAATTTATGTAGAAAATCACAGGAATAATTTTCTAATGTATGATCGGCGTTATTAATCATATTAATTCATAGATTGTCCGTTGTACATAAATACCGATTCCTACTTTCAATTTTTATGTAAATTATATCAACAATATATTTGAATTTAGATGTCGCTCATTCATAATTAGGGATTGTCTTAAGTTTTCTCATCTTTTTTTACGATTATACATTGGTATCTGTTATAATCTACAATTGTAATCTTTTATCTGTCAATTTATATTGTTTTTGACGACTCCTGATTTGTAAATTAAATTAGAAACGTTAATTTCTTCGACATTAAATATAGCTAAGTTTTATCATCATATTATTTATTAAAAGATTGATAAAACATGATCAGAATATATTTAGAATACGAAACCTGAACAGAAAAACCATCACATATACTTCATGGGGTCTGCAATTTTCGCAAAGGTTATCGTTGTATATGATCGCGATTTCTTTGTAGGATTTAATAAAAGTCAAGGAAATGAGAAATAAACTCAATGAAAATGTTTAAATATTTATTTAGATATACGTAGATAATAACCGGCGGTCGCCCGCACGTTTATTGTGCTTTGACATCATAATAAAGATAATAAATTTTTACCCAGATATATTTTATAGCTCTATTTATGATAAAAAGAATTACTTTTATTTCTTAAATGTCCTCTACGAATTTAACAGGATCAATATCTAATCTACACCACTAAATATATCCTTAAAATAAATATATATAAATTCAAATCATAAAAAAACTATAAAGCTTTAACATACAAAACAACCTCCTGATTATTCTTTTTAACTACTTCAATTACAATATCAAAATGAGTTTCATTTAATTACGACAGTCACCGATGTTGCAATCAGGGTTTTATCAGATTTCGTTATAAACGTATTTGTATGACAATGAATTTGTTCAAAAAATAGTCTAAACAATCATGTTAATAAATTATAAAAAAATTGCGAAAAATAACTACAAAATTAGATAGCAAAAATCAAATTACTCTGAACAGATAAGGGAATAATTGTGGGTTAATATCAAATTTAGATGATATGATTTAAGCAATATTACTGTTTAATGATTCAGTCAATTGCGTCAAAAATAGTATAATACGCCGTTCAGAATAAATTAATATACCATCCTGGGGTGTCAATCTGATAATATTGAAAAAGCTTACAATCTACACTAATAGCTGTAGATTTCTACACGAATATTTTTGAGAACATTTGTGACTTGTATTCATCATATATTGTATAAAGAGGGCATTATTGCTGTTCTTTCTCACTTTGCATATATTATTATGAATAAATAACAGGAAATACAGAATAAATTCAAACATTATTTTCAAAATGACAATATGGCCGGAATATCGATGTGTGCATTTGAGTATGAATTTATCGGGTGTGCTATCTAATTGATTTGAAATAATAAAATCCATACGTGTTCATGATTTCCTCAAATATCATTTTGAATTTAACATAGAGTCGATGAGTGCGTTTATATTTCTTCATATTTATAGTATTGTGGTGTTGATACCGTCTGAATAAATATATCCAGAAGTACAAACGATCTTCAATTTTTCTGACCATATAGCCAGTTTAAAAACTTTTTATATGATCTGCGGATGCCATCTGACCTCATTTTATGTTCAGTTTATCTAGACGTCTAATACCTTCTATTTTAAAACGATAATTATATGAAATTTCCATTAAATACAATAATTTTATTTGTTGAACATATGTAACTTGGTCAAAATTAGTTAACAAGATTTTAGGGACTTTTTCTGTTAAATAAATCACGAAATAAAAAGAGATTTACATTAAGTATTTCACGAATTTCTAAAAGTTTTGAGGAATAATGCCCTTGTGAATCCGCATCTTTTTTAATTTATTCCAGAAAAATATGTTGGTAAAATTAAAATGACCTCATAAAGGATTATTGGATACTAACCCTTATTTGACAGTAAATGTAAAGAAACGCATTGAATCAGAGAGAGAAACGAACGTCTGAAACTAAATGTGGACAATAACTACTACATTTAATACACTTCCATTCTTTTCTTACATTCATGAAAATCACAAATATCTATTGTTTTTTTAATGGTTTCATCTTTTTTATCTTACTCCCTGAAAAATATTTTAATAATACACGAGGCTCATGTCCGCCACGCACCAAAATACCGTTTCGACGTTCCCAAATTTGGCATTCGATGAAATATAAAACTAGATCATATAATATACATTTAGATGAATGTACCAAAACTTTTCTATAATGCGTGAAATTTATAAATATTTTTGTTTATGTTGTTAAATTAACGATTCTATGTTATTTGGTTGATATCGCTCTTGGATGTATTAAAACCTGAATATGTATACTTCATAACCGACATTACGTATACCGCTCGTGCAACGCAACATACATTCATCTTCTGCTTTTCAAGTAGAATTCTGATGGGCATTGCTCGGATTGCATAAATTCTGATAGAGCCAGACTCTCATACGTGACACATTCCCCATAGTCACTTTCGATTTAAGAACTGAAGTGCCGAATTGGAATTCTCTAGGTGAGAAGTACAAAGGATCTTAGATATAATAAAATGTATATAATTATTATAGTCTTGAATGAATTGTATTGGTAATTTAATTACAGCAGCATACTCTTTCATGATTTTCCAATCTTGATTTTACATTTCAAAACTAAGAGATGAAACTTGCTTAAAGGATATTGTAAAATGTATTTCCAAATATCACAATTACGTCTTTCGAATACATAGATATTTATTTGGAATTAGATCTGGATATAATTGGTAATACAGATATATAGGATTTTGGTCGATACGTTCATTATTATAATAAATATTATTACATATTCTTATTTTTCTAATTATCTTTTAATTAGGGTTTTACCCACAACGCCCTTTAGAATATGTATGAATTTGATACTCTTGATGTTATATGAGTTGATGGAACACATTAATCTCTAAATCATGATCGTGACCTGTCTTTATTAACATCTGAGTTTTGTCAATCTACTGGATCATATTATCAATCTGCATATATGATAATTTAAAGAATTTGCTAATTTATTATCTATATTTTATTCTTAGCTTATAAAATAATGATCTATTTATCACAATTAATTCTCAGAATCGTCTGATTGATACTTATTCTGAATATACTAGTAAAAACGCGCACAACTCACTCTCAATTTTGATAATATTATTCAAACAGATATTTAAACAATATACAAGTAATATATGACCATTTTTTGATCATAATATTTTTCGCTAATATCTTTCATGACTTAATGTTTCAAATTATATTTTATACTGAAAATGCATCCAAAATAAATGTTTTAAGTTTCTGTTTGAAATATTCACTTATTCATTGATAAATAATTGAGTGCAAGTATTCGAACAAATTTGGTCACGTTCGTGCTAAAATTTTCCTTTTTACCTCTAATTTATTATCTTGATATCAAATTCTTTCTAAATGTTTCTTAATTTTATAGTGGGCTTTATTTGACAAACTTAACTGTAGGTTAAAAATTCTAATGTTTGTAATCAACAATCTCTGGCTATTATTTGAATTCAGCTCTGAAATTTGCTGCTCATACCTAACAGCAAAGTATGTAAGATTGTATATATTATGAATTAATGATGGAATGAAGGTATATATTTAATAGAAATGCATTAAATATAGCCAATCTTTTATTTTTGCAAAGATATTTTTAAAAATTTTTTGCATTCGCTGCTTTTATACGAAAAACATATTTATCTTTCCGCTTTCACAAAGGAGGTTCCATGGTCTGGTTATACTTATTTAGAAAATTTTGCAATTTTTGTTTTATCTTTTGATTTAACATAAAGGTATAATCGATCCATAGTTACAGCAAGAATAAGTAAGCTCCTACATAAATTTAAGGTATTATACATCCATGATTATCAAATTTTTGGAAATTTCAATAAAATAGGATATGCATGAGTTGTCATTTCCCTTCCAATTGTATCGAAAATTGGTCATCATTTCATGATATTCCATATTTATTTCAAAAGAAATTCTGAAAGAAACTGATTGGAATTCAGATTGTAAAAAAAATAAAAATGAATGATCTAAGCTTTAAATAATCCATATCATAATATAAGATTATTTGAATGTCTTGTTAATCGTTTTAAAATATTAGTTGCACAATCCTAAAATATTTGACTACAAAATGATTCATTTCATAAGTAATTTAAAATTTACTTCCTGTATAAATCATATAACAAAATATAGTTAATCATTATTATAGAAATTATAATAATAACAACATTAAACTTACCGGATTCGGGTTATATTTATTCATGAGGCTGCGGTATTTGAGATTTCTTAAGTATATCGATATTATTCAAAAATATTTTTTGAATAATATTATGCCCAAAAATTTATCCATTAAGTGAAGTTATTCATATATCATTATTGATGACAAAATTATACAGCTACATGCAGATTAAACGTACGGAACTGCATAAATAAATCTCAATATATGCTACGTGGAACACTTTTATGGACTCCTAGCTTTTTAACTCATACTACTTTACATTCGAAATGGAAATTAACTTATATAGTAAATTAAAATAAACTTAATATTATCAGAAAAACTAAAAAAAAAAAAACATTTTCTAAAATATTAAATGTATAAACATCATTTGATTATATCGACCTCAGTTTTTGTTTTCACTTTAAAACTAGATCATTTGTAGTTTTGAGTTTATATGGTGAATTGTACGATAATATCATTGAAATACTTAAATTTACACAATTTTTATCTAATATTTCATATTACATTTTTAGAGATGGAATCCAAATTTTTCAATCATTTATGGACCAAAAAATCAACCAACTTATGACCATGTGAAGATATTTATTTCATAATGAACTCTAGTTCATTACGTAACATTTTTTTCATGAATTATCAAAGTGTCATTCCCAAAATACATCATGTAAATCACAATTCTAACTTTCTAAATTTAGAAAATTTATTCAAGTATTCTCAATCAAATTAGATAATAAAAAATAGAAAAAATATCTTAAATGTTATATTTTTACTAAATCAAATAATTATTTATCATTTATATTGTAGCTCTATCAATTTTTAAGAAAACCTGAATTTATTACAGTTATTCAAGGCCACTTTCTTTGAATGGTCTCTGTTTGTGGCAACACATTAAAGTATGAACCTATTTAATGTAATAAATTGTCGAATTCGAATTTCAAAACTCATATTTCATTGACATATTGAAGCATATAAGAATTAATTAACTACCTTCAGATAAAATGCTATCGAATCTGTAACTTCTCAAAATAAAAAATTGTAATTATCAATTTTATCAAACGAAGACCACTGACTACTGTTACAATTTAACAAAATATAAATGCATGAATTTCGTACACTCTGCCGATTTCAACAACCCATGATCATTGAATTTTTGTTTGAGTATAAATATTAAATAAATTAAAAATTTCAAAAACAAGAATAAACAACAATTTAATGTCAATTGTTAATGCCATGCGATTATTAACATATTTCTTTCTTTTCTTGCAAATTATCGACAAAAGCCAACAGTTTTTCATGCGCTTCAACACAATCTCTGCAGAGAGCTAAAATTATGAAAAGTATTACAGATATTGGTCACTCGTTCTGATATCGATAGATCTTTTTTGCCATAAAACTTTGTATAGTTTATCAAAATACCCTTTCATAATCCGATAAAGCTTTTTTCTTATCTTTTTTGTATTTAGCCAAATCGCTCTTAGTCCTAACACATTTATGAAGTATTTGATATTCGATTCTGATCTCCTCCCCTTTTTTGTAGAATTCCTCCATTTTTTCCAGATCACCGAAGATAGTTCTGCACGTATATCCATATTCGAAACAAAGATATATGGCTAAATCTATTCTGTACTAAATTTATCAAAATAAATACATCTTTGACCATAATTCCAATTATCCTGTGATAACAATCCATTGCCGACGACGATTTTATTTGAATGTAACATCTAGCCGCCTCTTCATAGTGTGCCAGAGCCTCGTCGTAGAGCCTTAAATAAACCTCTTTTCTTCTTGCAATATCATAATAAGCTTTTCCAGCTTCTGAATGTGATAATTCGGATACCTTCGAACATTTGAGCGTATTTTGATTTAGTAGCGTTTGCGGAGAGTATCTTGATTTCCATAATGAGTTCATTCATCGCTTTATTAACTAAATCTACTACTTGTTTTTCAAATCTGACGTCTATTGATTATATTGAGGATACCTGTTTTATAGACCGCTATTATTGTAGGCTTAAATAGTTTACTCTCGGTATGTGTTTTTATTTGACATATTCTCAGAATATTAAACATGGATAATCTTTAAAAAAACATCTTCAAAATGTTTCATCAAAATATGTAAGCACATTTATCGCAGCAATAGTACACGATATGTGTGTAACATATGAATCATCGGAATATTGACACATTTAAACAAAATACCTCATTATTTGTTCATCAAATACTATGGTTGAACCATAATCATAAATTGCAATCATTTTTTATTGTTTTTTATGATTAATAATATAAAAAAACCGCTCATACCTCCCAATTTGTATTGTATTATATTTCAAAGCGGAGATCTACAAATTGATGTTTGTATTGTTTATACAGATTAATTCAAAGATTTTTCATATTTACCTTTGATAATCAATATAATACATCTAAACACAAAAATGTCATTTTGCAACTTTTAATCATTCAAAAATGTATGAGAATATGAGATAATAACACTTGAAGTATTTACTTAACTTCACGTCATTTATTTAATTGTTAAAAAAGCTTAACTTTTAAAGTTGTTTACACATGACAAATCGGACTCTATAACACTCCTTTGTTTTGAAATTGCTGAATATATTCTCTTATATTGCTAAAAAATTTTTCATTGAATATTCAAAGGCTAGATAGACAAGCTCGCTAACTTAAGCTTTATGAACAAACAGATATAATTTCTTTTATGGTCGGATGAATTCACAATTCATTAGCCTAGTTTTTTTTTTTTGTATAAACTGGATCTCCTTTGAAATCAATATTTATAGTTTTATATTGTGGAGTATATTCTTTGACTAAATTTCATTGTGAAATAAAACAGTTTGAAAGATAAACGGAGGTGTTATTAATATATACACTAATCATCATACAAAATATCAGAGTTTTTTCATTTAAATACCAGAGAGATCTCAAAATACATATTTTATTTCAGGATATATGTAGAGATCTGTGAAAAATCTGTGGGTTTAGTGATTCAACCAGCAGAATCTTTTTACGGTATTTGTGTATGACTGGTCTTACCCTTCACAAGAGAGTATTTTTGATTGAAGTTATTAATACTAACCTTTAGATTATCCTTCTGTCCCAATATGAGCATTTGTTCTCATTATATTCAAGTTAATGATTACAAAGAAAAATGATGATAGTCCTATATCATTCTTATATCGTTTTCTGACTAATGAATACTGAATTTACAACCATAATTTACTACACATAATCCAGTAATTCACGAACTTAAATAGTTTGACGTGAATATATTCAATACAAATCTTTATTTTTTTTCAAAAATAAGTGCATCATATATTTAGATCTCCGAAAACGATTATTGTTGTGATTTACGTTGAAAATATCGATCCCCCGTAATTAAAACCAATGAATTTTCTTTTTAACTAAATTTGGGATACATATATCAAAAAATTAATATATTTTAGATGAAAAAGTGATTAACTACAAATACAAAATCAGAAAAATCAAATAAAATTCATTTCCATATATCATAATGATTGGTTTACATTCATTTAGATTTTGCAAAAAAATATTGATTCGTTAATTTCTCATATCTTCGTGAAAATTTTACAATAGGTCTCGTATATATTCTAAATTTATAATTATTATAGGGGTGATTAACAATTCTAATACAGTCATTTATTAGTAATATCATGAAATTTTTTAAATTCTGTTGCCATTTAAAGATTTTATTAATGATTCTGAAATATTTAGCTTCTAAATCAATTAATGAATATTTTTGATCCAGGTACGAACTTGGTTGGCATATGGACGTTTTCAGTACATAGATATTTTATTAAGAGAAACCTTTATTTCTATAGTTATTCGACTTAAACTATGACTATTTTCCATTCACAGTGTAATTATGACGCTTTTAAAAAATACTCTTTATTCATCATGAACAAACATCACTTACAGATCTGCGATTATCATGTTAAAACTATATATTTGATTATAGAATAAAGGTTTTTTAAAATGTTATCATGGTTTTAGAAGTATGATGATTTGGATCGCCGTCGTATTTATTCTCATTTTCTACTTATAAAAGACGAATTCTAAAAATATTTTTTACTCAAGTCAGGATCGAATTAATTTCATGCTTATAAATGAAAATCTCCTTCGTAATTTATTATGACAGAATCTATAATGTTTTATTTAAGATTATTGTGAATAAATTGTTTTTTTATATTTTGGTATGGTTTTATGAATCGATTTAATTGAGCAGTTTAATCGCCAACTCCATTTTTGATATATTTAGAATGGTAATGATGTAAAACAAGCTTTCTCAACAATTGATTAATTAAGTATTTTTGAGAAATGAATGTCGACGTTTCTGCTTTATCACACAATAAATGCACTGAAAAAATATTTATAATTAAAATTCTTGAAAATATATAAAACATTTAATTTTTTCTCATATTGCATTAATACTTTTAAACTTAATTAGTGTTTTGATTTGGTAGAAATGTATGGGCGAGTATTATAATCCTATCAATAATTACAAATTTAAATTTAAATAGATTTCCAACATAGATTGATGTAATCTTTAAATAGAAAAATATTATTGCTTTCAAACCATTAATCTGTGTAAAATTGCTGATTATTTTGAATGAACTAAATTTTACTCAATTTATATATAATAAAATACGGTATAAATATTAATTACTACAGATAGGCAAGAAAAATTCATTCTGTTCTTTCTAGATGTTTGAAATTCCTCTATGATTTAGGACAGTCGAAAACAGGCAGGTTCAAAACACGTTTCGAAGCGATACGTCTATTCTTCTAGCATTTTAAATCTATTATTAATCTACGCATGAATATTCCATAGAAAGTAATCTCTTCAACGATATCAGCATGTTTTATCCAAATAATAGAATAAGACTGTGTCCTGTTGAATGATGAAGTAACTAGAGAACCTCAGAAGCTTGAGATATCAACCTTTGTACAAATCATATTTCATAAAAAAAATTGTAATTTGAAACGAAAAATGAATTATCTACAGCAGAAGGGCACAGCCCTGTGCCTGTAGAGAATTTTATGTGTGAATTCAGCTATCCAAGAAAAATAATTAAAATATATTGACATATATATTAATTTAATACGTGAATTTGAAACATATCATATACTTTGTAATAAAAATAATAGCAGTTATTAAATAAATATGATTTTAAGACTCAAATTATACATAGAATATTTAAAACATTTAAAAATCAAATTATTATTGACATATAACTAAGCGTTTCTGTTCACTTATTACTCTCTTGTTTGGATGCTTGTAAAAAAAGAAAACAATATATCTTTTATTTACACCTTTATTAGGACTTAACATCTTCATGATATTAGTAGTAAATTATATTTATTTTATAATCATTGAATGCACAATGGACGTAGAGGCCTATACTGTATTACAAAGGGCGTTCCTCTAAAATATTATTACAGTTATTCAGTCTTACAAAGCACGTTGTTTTAATAACCGTCTGACAACTCCGTTAAAATATTAGAATATTTAGAACCTTTAGTAATATGTATCATAAATATTTGTTAATAATTTGCTGGATATGCCATAATTAAATCGCGAAAATACTCTCTAATCACATCGTGGTTTAACCTTTATATTCTCATTTCCTCAGAATAAAATAATTAAAGTTCGGATAACGACCAATCTCATTCTTTAGCAAAAATCTTTGTTTCATATGGGGGCATAATTTTCCGTTGCGCAAAATATGATCTAAAAGTAAGATTGGGGATATACTTGAAGTACTTATAGTTTTCATAGATAAAGATTTATAAGATAATATTGTAAAATATACAAATGACGAATAACCTTTAATTTAAGAGATGACCACGAAGAGTCATTTTGTTTCGTTGATAATTCAAATATACATGCTTATTGTATGAAGGCCCAGCTTCAGTTGCAAAAAGACATAAGATTTATCGTCACTTCAAGGAACCCCCTTTATTGTAGATTCAAGGTATCCACATAAATCTTAACACATAATAAGAAAATACATCAATTGAAATTTAATATATCTGTCAAACAGTTATGCTTTCACATTATCTGCGATAAAATACAAAAAATCTACCTTAGATCACGGAAAATTTCTCACATGTATACAAAGAATAAAAAATCCTTCCTATATTTCGAATTGTTCAAACAAGAATTTCTGAATGGTTCATGTTGCTTATGTGATAGATTTTCCAACAAACGCGCGGTTAATACAGTAATATAAGACTTAAAGTTTTCAGATAGCGTTGTTACATGAAGAATAGCCAACATTTCAACAAATTTACAAGATTATTATAAGATGTATTTGCTTATGTGGGAATAGTTCATACCATAATTTGAAGATTCAAGATACCTAATAGATTTAAATCAGTTGCCAGTAATGACGAGAATGATATTTTGTGATTTTAGTGGTAAAGACGAATTTGTTAACTATTACCTATGAAAGGATGAACAACTGGAGACAGTATTTACAAATATTCTTAATATTGTCAAAATGAACCGATATGCGTTTACAAAGGCTGTCAGTGATAACAACTACTAGAAGGACAGTAATGGTTGACAAGGTAAATGGATTCATCTCCCAGTGCAAGAAAAACAAATACATTCCTAGCGTAATATCTTACCATTGTATATTCAATAAATATGTTTTGAGTAGTCAGATATTGTCATTTGAATACTGTATGAAGGTTTTAGGTACGAACGTGAATCCTATGCGTATATCCTCTATACAAAATAGTCTTATAAAAACCTGTTTGTAAATATTAAAGGATGGTTAGTCATTCTATACAATAAAGTATAATGCTAAGTAAGGGTAAAACATTCTCAATATTATTCAAGTATATTGAATAAAAAAGAGTAATTCGAAAATCTAATAATCAAAATTTAGTTGAATATACCAACTTTTCTTCCCTTGTGGATATGTGTTTTATCATGAGCATCGTGGAAAAATTGAATCAATTTAACTAAAAATCTAAAGGGAAAACCTTACATATGGCGTCGATGATAAGATCTGTAAACACATATACAGTTAAAAATGTATTGTGTATATCACATCTGCAAATAAATATACTTGTGCGTGTTTGAAATATTATCAAATGGCAAACGACGCTGAACTTGATTTATGATTATTAATTTCCAGCTTTCAATTACTTCAAAAGAAGTATTAAAATCGATTTCACAGCTTCATATCATTGAGCTGTTGATCCCTTCATTGAATTATGATACATATCCCCTAACCGTGACCGAAAAAGTCTGACAATCACCGTGATAACTCATGTTAGAGCATAAGAAATGTAGTTTATCAAAATGTATGTTCCAAAATGACAATATTATTAAATCTAATGTTCAAGAAGAAAAAATTGCAATATGGTTACCTAAATATTTTTAATTATTAATAAGTCTATCACAAAATAAATTCGAGTTTTTGTCATACACTTATGCGTGAATAATTTAAAGAAAACGCAGGAATACCATAAATTCACGACAAATATCTCAAAAGAACGGCGAACATCTTCAAGAATGTTTAAGAGGTAAAATATTATAATATAATCCTAGTTATGAAGAAATTGCGAATGGAATGCAGTCGAATGTATCATTTTTACGTGTAATATAATTTATTAAATATGATAAAAATAGAAAGGTTAATTATTTGTATAGATTTAAAAATTTTATTTCAATTATTTTGTATAATATGTGTATTATCAAAAATGTTAAACAACAAATTTACACTGACATAAATAGCGCACGCAAAATTTTCAGAATAATAGAAAGTGATCTACATTGAAAATATTAAGAGGTTCTGCTTTAGCCTGTAGATGATAAACAGTTTGCGAAGTTTTAATTTGGACATAAATTTAAAAAAAATTCAATTTTTAAAACATAAATGCTGTCAATCATCGAAAAGAATAAGACCATATTTTGATCAGAGATAAAATTATAGACAATATATTTAAAATCATCTATATAAAAGCGGGTAGGAGTGTGATGGTAACAGCGTATATAGGCGTCACTTAGCAAATAAATTATTAAGATTTGGAACATTTTTTTTTTAAGCGACAAAAAACATTTTTATGACGACATTTACCGCATAAATTTTAATGAAATAGAATTATTGATATAACAGAATTTATAATTTATTTTACCTCATTCTATGTGAGGAGTTTTTATCTTGTCCGAAATATCTGCACTAACTTAACTTCGACCCCGATTGCGATGTTCTCCACCCAAAATAGTTCCTTTAAGGGTCGCATTTATGATCAGCATCATTCTGTACTCAAAGATTAGAGTTGTTCATGACTCATACTTGCAAAACAGTAACTCCATGCCTCTATCTGTTTGGCTACTGTACCAAAACCGCTTTCGATCTCTGGCAAGTAGCAAAAAAAGAAATATTAATTCTTAATTATTCTAAAATAGGCGATAAATGAAACAATTTAAGTTACTGGATGATTATTGTGATATAATATATTCAAAACATGAATAAATATCTTACATTTACATAATTTGAGACTGAAGAAATCAAATTTGCATTTGATTGATATGAATCATGAATATCATGGTTTCCCGAATACCGTCGATATTTTGACTTACCTGATTCGAACAATAATGAAAGAGATTTTGTTTTGGTGTTGGGTATAACAAAGGAAATTATTTTTAAAAATTTTTAAAATGGACTCAATCATAAACACCAAAAGACAGACCATTGATCCCAGAAAATAAATGCCTAAGGATCTATGTATGTATATTTTATGTAGTTATAATGGAGTTATATAAATATTATAATCACAACAACATATATAAATATTATTTAAGGATATTGTTATACTATGTGGAATATTTTCATCACATATTACTAACTATTTATTTTTTGATATATTTCTGAAGAATATGTCTGAGACTTCAAACGTTGTATGTTTTGTTCATTATTTGAAATATGATTTGTGATTTTCAGACCTTATGAATAAATATTTTTTGGTATACGCCTTGGAATATTTTTATACAAAAATAAATAATAATATTATTATCCGCTTTTAATATTGGAGTACATAATAATCGGATTAGTTTGAATATCAAACCTCAATGTCAGTGCCTATAAATCAAATCACGCGGTAATGCTTTCGCTAATGAGGTCTTCGGAGGAAATTATTACCCAGATCAATGAACTCAGGAAACAAGCTAAAAAATTAAAATCTTCAAAAATGTATGAAGGTATTCTGTAAAATAATTTCAAGAAGCAGGTAAAGCCTTTCTAGATGCTGCTATACTGGCCGAGATTCAATTACAGGATTATAAGGGCGCTTCATTAATGTATCATAAATCGTCTAATTGCTATTACCAATCCAGATCAAGGAATGCATTCCACTGCTACGAGAAATGTCTCGACCTTTTGTTGAAGATGGTAAATAAACTTTAATATCCAGGGAAAACTTGATCTTGTAATTGGGTGTAGTGTCAAATATGGATACAAATGTGAACATGAATGATGTGATGCACAAAAACGAGAAGAATTTTACAATCGAGCTGAAGAGTTGAGACTTCGATACAATAAATCCCATATTTGCCCAGTAGCAAGAGTCATTCCGACCGAATACGAAGCGGATAAAACCAAAGCGGAGAAAGACATCGAGAAAGTAATATAGAATTATTAGTTAGTTCCAAATCATACAAAGAACGATAATTAAAACTAAAATAATTGGTTTTAGTAATTAATTATCTTTAAAATTTAGACCTTTGCAGAAATTGCATCGATGGATTTGAAAAACTTCTTAAAATTGCAAATTATAAATGATCGGGTAGATAGATATAATTTAAATAAATGATCTTATGATACATTAAATACGATTTAATTTTGCCATGTTTATGTTTGAGTATTTTTTTAATTTCAGAATCGCAAACACATTAATAGTTATTTTTGTATTGAAATATATTCATAAACGACAAAAATAGTCATTTTTTCGGCTTCAAAAATATATTATCTGTTACCGGCATCAGAATCAAGTTTGATTTCTTGTAAGTATGAATTAATTTGATACTTTTTCTGTTATACTAAATTTATTAAATTGATATATTAAAAATAAATTTCACATTAGGTGCTTTGGCTTTAGTATTCATTAAAGGATAAAAATTGTTAAACTTTGTCGTTATCATCGATTTATAGATTCTGGTTACATATTTGAAAGTTGAAAATGTCAAAGATTTTTTATGTGTCCTTAACATTTTTTTGCATCTTCATATAATTTAAGAACTTTGCTGAATAACGTATATTATAAAGAAAAAACAATTATAAGTTTCGTCACGAAAGTATCATTACTGTAATACAAACATATTTGTTGAATTTTTTCGACAATTTAATAAATAAATAAATATATATTCTTTTAATCATCATAAATAAATTTAATTCTCAGCTGATTATGGATCAGTTTTTATTCCTAGAATCCAGTAAATTTCATTTATTTAATCATTAATATTTTTAGGTATATCTTCTAATGGTATAAAGTTTAAGGTTC
>JWZT01002700.1:35181-77361 GCA_000827895.1 Thelohanellus kitauei | reverse complement strand
ATCGTAAATTTGATTTTTTGAAGCTAGAAAAAGATTTAATGCAATTATTAGACATGTCAAATAATTTTTCTGAAATTTTCAATGTTCGTGCGATTGGGAAAAATATATTTGTGACTCATTCATCAGCTTTGATTAAATATGATAGACCAATATTTGAACACGGAAATATGAAAAGATATTCTTCATCCAATTCAATAATATTTGATTATGAGACAAAAGGATCCATTCACGTGAATTTACCTGATCTTTTTCCCATTAAAGTATATGTTTAAAATATTAGTTCGTGGACCAATTTATCGACATCCACGGGCAGTTTTATATTGTTGCGACGGATTTCATGCAACACACGTGCCTTTTTACATCATCCGATAGAAGCTCATATTTTGTCAGTGTTACTTGTGATTTGGCTAAAAGAACATTTTATAATTGTCCGATTCTTATTCATCCCAATTTGCCAGGGGTAATATTCGCAAATATCAATCATCATTCAGAGGAAACGCATACACATATATCTACAAACGATGGATTAACCTTCCAACAAATCAAAATCGATAACCGAAAAAGCGTCTGCGTGGATGGATTTTGTGACACTCTTATGAATCTTCCGTGTGAATATATTTCAACAGATCATTTTGTCAAGGAGTGGTTCATTACAATATCTGAACATCACAATCTTGGTTATGATGAACATATTGTGTCGTATAATGGTGGAAAAACTTTTAAGGTATTTCCACATTCGGAAATGGATATCAAGTCCATTAATGGAGGAGGAATAACGGTGGGATTCGCGATAATATCATGTAAAATCATCTACTCATTTGATGAAGGAAAAACCTATTATAATTTGACTATATCCGATAAGCCTGAAATCATATATAAAGCTATGACAATCGGGAAAAATGAAAATGAGAGAATATTTATTTACGGAAGAGATCGGGACGCGACTTCTTTGTTCGTAACACATATTGACTTTACATATATGTTCAGTAAATTTCCATATTATGCCTAGAAAGACCATGCGACAAAACTGATTATACGCCATGGACCCTTTCAAGATCTCGTGGAACTTGCTTCCAAGGCCAAGAAGTGTTTTATTGGAAAAAGAAAATTAACTCAATGTGTATTGACACCCATGCGGCCTCTATGAATTTTACCAAACCTTGTCCGTGCTATATCGAAGATTTTCAATGGTAAAAGATGTTTAATTTTAGTCGATATCATTATCGTTACGAAGACGGGTATTGTTACCAAGACACATTATCACAATTTCAAGGATCATTTTTAAAATGTGAAAACAATCATCGACCAGTATATCATCTGAACGGGTAAATTCGATCATCAACAGATTTTCTAAACTAGAACCCGGAGTTTGCCATGCTCGTAGGTATGAACCAAATATTGCAACGATTCAGTCCGAAGTTTGTGTTTCAACAGGTAAGTCGTAAAACTCACAGAATATGCAAATAAAATACTGTTTTTATCGTTGAAAAATTCATTTAATTACGAGTTAGATTTTCTCGGGAATCATATGCCGAAATTTGAATCCCGTGGAATTTGGGTACCTACAAATATAAACCGATTACTTCCGATATTTGTTGATTTGGTGAATCGAGATATATATTATTATTCTGATAATATTTTATATCTTTATAAACACGACAACAGATTATTTGATAGCAGAGAAATATACAGATTCGATTTTAATATTTCATCTTTGGCCATAGATCATCATATGAAATTATTGTTTCTTTTGGACCTCAACAATAATTTGTTTGTAATTAATTTGAAGAATAATTTTCTGAAGTTATTATCCCAGAACGTAACTGATTTCGAGTATGTACACAATAATCTGTATATACTCTCTAAATACAGATCGATATCATTTATTAAAGGGGATCAGCTCTGTTTTTATCAATTTTATTCCCACATTGAATGCTCACAAACTGATCTTGATGTTAAAAAGTTCATATACTCTGAGTCTTACCACTACTACGCATTACTCCTGAAGAACCAGACGCTGCTCTTATTCGACCATAATACAACCAGTTTCGTCCTAATTCAAAAGGTATTTTATACATCACCGTATTTAATATCGGTTTTAATTAAATGTATTTCAGAGATATTTTTTAAATATTATGGTTCGAGTTAAGACTCATCTTGAATGTCTGTAAATAAGAGAGTTATTGATAATTTACAAGCTGGATAAAAACAGTGATATTATTATGCAGTGCGATCTTATGTATTGCTAATTTTAATTGTTATAATGGTATTTAATGGTATCAGTAACCCCGTTAATTTATTTCGTCATAATATTATCGATTTTCAAATATAATCTACATGTTTTCATTCTTTGGCATAAAATGATATTTATTAACTTAGTGAAATCTATATATATCATAATTAATATTTTTAAAGGAATTTTTTCGACTATATATTGAAAAAATATGTAAATTTGAAAATGTATTTTATTTCATTGATTCAAAAATCCTGTGTCTTTGCTGATTATTTTATTCATTAAATAAGAATGATTATTATAATTATTTATGACGATAACAATTATCAGTGTAAAAATACCATCATATTTTGCGATTTATGTATAATCAACTCGTAAAATATGATATTATTTTATATTACATTTTATCCGTTCACGATATCAGACATTTCATAGAGAACATCAAAAATTTCGATATTTTGTATTTTTTAGAAAAAAATAAATGAAATTTGGTAAAATTTTTATCTATTTCATGTCTTGAATATATGCTGTTAAATCCTCGCATCTAATATAAAAAATCGTTTACAGAGATTGATGTGAATCATACAGCAAAAATCTCACTACAATTTATCATTTGCTTTCTTATAGTAACACAACATCAGTTGCAACGGTTGAATGTATGAATCGTTATGTCAGATATCTTGAACAAAAAATTAGGATTATTTCCGAAAAATAGGAGAATCTAAATGTAAAAATTTTATATAAAATCATATGTATATGATTTAAAAACCATAAATATGTTAAATCAACTGATTGGATATAGAGATCTACACGCATAAATTGTCAAGCAATCATTCCAAAAAGTATTTGAGATAGTTTCAAATTGTTCATTTAATATGTCCAGATGTGTTTTTCATTATAAAATTTGGTAAACAGCTAATAAATCACTATATTTTTTAAATAAACTAAATACAGATGAAAACTTAGTCCACAAAACAATTGGTAAATGTCCGTTTATTAATATATACTATACATATTTATAACTAGAAAATCGAGTTTTTTAATCTACATTACGTTAATAAAACCTCATTTTTTTATTCTAGCTATATAAATTTCTTGCTTTCTTAATACAGGCATTTCTGAAAATTGATAACGTGAACTTCTTCGGAATCATCAATTTTAACTTGTTCTTTATGCAAAATGAAAAATTGATTCGAGTGGATTTACGATACCCGACTCGGTTTGATCTAGTATCAAACCGTAATTTCTCAGATATTATTCAATTAAGTCTACATGTTGTCTATTGGCAAAGTAAACTTCTACTAATCTAGATCCATATCACAATTTATCTAAAGTTTGTCGGTATCGTTGCAATCCTCTGGTCGAAACCGAGGATTTTTGTTTTTGTGAAGAAAATGAAGATAATAGAAAATATATTTGCCAAACTCAAGATATTGAATGCCTAAGTGAATCCTAGTAAATATTTAGGGCAATATTGTACTGGATATCAATGTGGAAGTTCCGAGTGTCTCAAAAATAATGTCATGTGCAACGGAATAAAAGATTGTAAAGATGGGTCAGATGAAAACATGTGTAGCAGTAAATTCATTTGATATTTAGAAACATGTCAAGAGTCTGAACATCTTTGTGAGAATGAATGCATTTCAAAAAATATATTATGTAGGCGATGGTTTAATGAAGGCAATAGATACAAATTCGAATTTCATAACATTCGTATGTTACATGCTACAAAACATAATAACACAAAATTCTGTAAGATATTATATTATTTCAGATGTAGAAAAAATTATGCTCATTCCACTAATATTACTTGCCGTTTTCATGGTGATCTTGCTTAAGCATGTTCCCACTGTTCGCGCTTTAATATTCCTCCCTTTCAAAAACAGAACGAAGCCAGGAAAAAGAGCTAAAATACCTTGGTGAGAGTGGAGATATGTCTCATACAGCTTAACTAGACATGCGCATTTGTGAATTGAATAATTCTATTTTTTCATCCATTCATTGAATTATGATGATTTATAATGAATATATAATTACTGTGAATACACCTATGATGAGATAATTAATATAGGCAGATCTGGTTACTATCGTAATAATCCAAAAAAATGTGTTTGTGTGTAAATTACATTCCACATAAAATTTTGTAAATATAAAAATATAGTCAGGGTGATGATGATTATATCTGAGAGGTAAACTTTTTTGTTAATGGTCACTGCGATCACATTCCCCTATCTCTTGGAAACCCTCAGTTCATTTTTGAATCTTTGTTGTATTCGGCGATTTAATTACCGTCAATATTTTATTTTGAAATCTTATACATTCGAAAACTAATATCTGTGTAAGAAATTTATAATTTTTGCGATGAAGAACGTTAGTTATTAAATTTAAATCTTTTATCTGTTCTCAAACACATGAACGTATATAATTTCTTACAAGACAAACCACAGTTGAAAAAGTTAAATTCGTAATCTTTTTAAATATGTTAGAGCCTGATCAAAATATTTAATTCAAAATGAAAGGTTAATCTAATGTGTCACCATTAATCCAAATTAGAACTAGATTTGGAATTCAATAAATTGGCACTAAAGGGTGTACGAGTATTCAAAATGTAATGTATATCGTGATAGATTCTTGACACCAACAATTAATATAATTATTGACATAAACGATTAGTATATTTTCTAACTGTTCGTAAAAAATTATGTTTCTGACATCATTACGCAGTACAATTATGATTTTTACATCATCCCTTTTCTTATCATGAATGTATAATAGAACCTTTTTCGAATTTTTATCATCAAATCGTTGCATATCAATCGAGATAACGTATATCTTTAATATATTATCTATGCTCCGTCGATTCAGTCATTATCGTTTTTTTCCAAGAATTCAATGTAATTTCATTTTTTTAATTTTCAAATCGAACATATTAGAAATGTTCGAAGAGTTAAAAACACTTGTGATTGGGTATTAATCACTTTTTTTTTAATAATTACTAAAGTTTTTGATGTAAAGTACGTGACGAACAATATATTTACATCCTGTTGATGATTGATTTTCCAATTTAATGATAAAATATTTGATTTATGTTACAATAAAAATGAATGAAATGA
The DNA here is from genome assembly GCA_000827895.1 of Thelohanellus kitauei. Taxonomy (NCBI): domain Eukaryota; kingdom Metazoa; phylum Cnidaria; class Myxozoa; order Bivalvulida; family Myxobolidae; genus Thelohanellus; species Thelohanellus kitauei. The sequence goes on along the minus strand of JWZT01002700.1, from coordinate 72,015 downwards.
TTTTCATTTTAGATTTAGAATGATATATATTGTGTGGTTTATAAATAATTCACAATATCTGTTTCATTTTAACCCTAAAAGTGATAAAAATTGAAAAATATTTGTCAGGAACCGTATCCATTTATTACAAAATAAAAAGTGTGTATATGAGGTTAATGGGCGTAGAGAGATGCCATATACGATTAACGTTAAAAACTCAAATCGTATCGTTGAATTCCGTTTTATCAATGTCTCCTAAAAAAGATTTTTTAATTGATGAGATTATAGGATGGATATAGGATGGTTAAAAAATATTTTGGAAATAATATATTAGGATGATTTATCAAAGAAATTGGTTCATCTGAATTTGCCATGGATGGATGCAGCATTATGAACTTGTTTGAATCGAATAAATTCTTAAATTTCGTATAGTTTATTTGTAGAACACCTGACCGAATTATACAATGGTGGATACGTATAAATAATATGGGTTGATTTTCTCTAGATTTCAATAAATCATGTATATTTTTCGAGTGGTGAATACTGACATTATTTCGATATATTCATTCGTTCATGGATGCTTATTTTGAAGGTGGTAAATATGTATAAAATTTAAAGTGAATATATGTTTACTAATCTTGACACCCATCTCATCTGATTTAATACCCAATTAAACGATAGAGCTATTCCCTTTTTGTTATTGATCATCGCATGAACCAAAAGAGCTGCGATATTTGCGCTTTTTAATATTTTTTGATTTTTGGTAATCTCCACAAAGCTGGAAATTTAAAAAGATAAATCGAATATATCCTTTTGTAATTAAATATTAAGTTTGATATGAATTATCTTCTAGAAATCTCAAATATATTTTTTGAAAATTTAAAATATGTTTAATTAAAACAAATAGAAAGAAGATGGAACTTAAAATTCAGTGTTGTTAAATCAAGTTTGTTGAAATTTTAATGAAAACAGGTTCGATCAAACTATCACCACATTTATCATTAAAAAAATTTAAACACCACGTAGTTTAATTTGTAGTTACCAACTATTTTATAACACTCATTTGTCTTAAATTTTGTAATAGTGATTAATATTTATCTGCTGTTCATTCAGAATGGATATAAAAGATTGTCTGATGGAATTAGATTTTGAAATTATTAGTGGTCTTGGTAAGAATCTCAAATTTATTTAATTTATGAGCAAATCAATCGTCAGATTCCGTCTGTTAATTTATTTTCATTAAATCGATACACCAGTAGAAAATTCATAGATCACATAGTCGCTTTACTGCTCAAAATATATATTTAATTAAATATTATCTCGGGTGATAGGATTGGAAATCGTGGTAATTTAAAAACAAAGTTAAGGTACCATAAAATAAGTAAAACAAAACTGATAAACATCATTCGAGTCTAATAATTGGAAAACGAATGAAGATATTCGCGTTACATTTGAGAAACGATGATTAGTTATTAGCTGTTTTTTTGTGATGTATAAAATTGAAACATTAACATTAATAGACGATCAATTAATTCTTTTACTATTCCTAATTACATTAATATAATCACATAGGTTTTACGGTAATCGTAAATTATCTATGGTAGAATATATTTGTATTTTTTAGAATTTACAGATGTTGAACAAAATGTAAAATATTTGTCTTCCGAGATTTCTTTAATGGATTATTATACAAAATGTTATGTTTCTAAAATCAATTCTGTTTTTTAATATAAAATAATCAAAAAACAATTAATTATTCTATTGCGCATTTCATAGCCATATTTTGATAAAATGTGATAATACTTTTAGATATCTGATACTTAAATAACTATTTAATTCCACTGATTTATTAAGTCTCTAAATCCCGATGATAAATTACAAAAACGCGTATTATTTTGCACTTTGCATCAGCCTAATTTCCACCTTGTGCAATCAATTTTCTTCGATATTTAAACAATTTCCAACTGTTTTATTGACATTTTTTACATTAACGAAATAGACTAAAAGAAATAGGAAGATGTTTTGGCGTATAGGAGGCTGTGCGAAGTAGAATACATATGAATATGCAACGAAATAATAAAGTCATGTTTTACAATCATTGGGATTGTAACCATATTATCAGACATAACTAAACCTTATTGTCTTCTTTAAAATATAGCAAAACATATGTTTACATTTTATTAATAAGCACGAGGCAGACCATGGAATACAAATTTGAACAAATTTTCTATAATTTTTAAGTCTGTAACAAATTTGTTAAAACCGTTAATTTTCTGATTAAACGAATTTTAATCTTTCGCACAAATTTATGCTTTTCAAGGAATTTATTGAAACACTAATTAATGTAACGTAAACAAAATATATTCTCTGAATGTAATGACGAATATCTAATCTTAGAAACAGTAAAAGATTGTATTCGCGAATTCTGATTGTTCATTTGCAGAAATTCTATAGTTTAAAATAGGTTGGCATATATCGTATATTGAATAAATAAATATATTGAGGTTTGATAATATATTTGAGCTGATGTTCATATGAAAGTTTGAACAATTCTCTATTGACTACATAAATTGAAAATAGGAAGGACATGGGTGTATTAACCGTACAGTAGGTAGCAATTAAAATCAATTGATTTAATATAAATTCATCTGATCGCATTCAATTTATGAAATCAACATTTGATTTTATCTGAACAAATTGTTAAGCTTTTAAATGATCGATTCCTAATTTAGTAACAATATTTAACGAAAGATGACGATACAATGATTAGAATAGAAGATCACAATGCAAATTTGAATACTTAGACGATTTATCAAATATTTTAATGTTAAAATGTAATGAAGCAAATTAAAAACATTTTTTATTTATACTTGTTTATATGTTATGGCACTGGATAATATTACGAATTTCCTTATATTTTTGAATGATCAAAATTTGAAATTTTGTTACATTTTTTTAGAGAATAACACCATATGGAACTTAACTGTGATGAATAATGATGATACGATCTGGTTAACACTTGAGATATCATAACACCATTGATGGATCGAGTGATGAAATTTAACATTTTCCTCTCTGTTTAACCATGTAGATCTTATATTCGAAGTAGTATCGTATTTTAAATTTTTTTTGAATATTTAAAACAAAAAATTTTTGGTCATCTCACCAGTTAGCGAATCCTGAATATCTCCATCGCTTTTATACGTGAAGCTACGAAAAACCTGAAAAGCACCGTAGCGTGAACCAGTATAGAAAGTTTAAGTAAATATTTTTCTTAAAAAATGGATTTGGGGAAAGGAATATTGCGTACTTTCTCCTGATAAATTAAATATATATTTACATGTGATCTATTTTGTTAATAAATGTTTTTAAATTTCAGATTTTGTTCATTGAAAAAAGTTGAAAATTCTAAATATAAATCAGCGCACGCGCGATTATGAATTCATCATGAATCTATCGTAAATTCGAAGCTCGAAAGGTTTATTGGTATCGATATCATTGATATTATCCTAACAATTTCAAATTTTTTCAACATCAAATTTTATTATATATGGTGTAATTTATGATAACATTAATTAATTAAGTAATCAGTACAAATATAATTGAATATTTAGGAACACAAACTGAAATATGGTAAATTGTACCATTTGTTGTAAATATTAACAAAGTAGTTTGTTTATCACAATATTAAGTTTCAATAAAGAAAGTTTAAATGAATTATGTCGATGAATCTAAATAATTTGAAATTTGATAGATGTTTAGGAGTTTCTCATCTTTTAAATGTTATGAAAACTTTTTATATTTATGGTTATAATTCATCTTATTTCATTTTATTATTATCCATGATTAATGCAATAAAAATTAGATTCAAGCAATCATCATATTATTGAATTGATAATCAATACATTATTCGTTTTTACCTATGAAAATGTTAGTAAAACTCATATCCATTATTTTTTACATTTCTGACTGTAATCTAGTTATAAAATATTCTAACGATACCGAGTATTGTTATAGGATAGTATGTAATTATATGACGTCAGTTAGGGGCAAACGAAAATCAGTTTGTTAGGTTTACATTCAATCCAAAATATTTTGATCATCTGCCTTTCATGACGATGAGAGTGGACATTCAATATAATGCTATTAACTCTATGTCAATAATGATGAAAGAACAATTTATTTATTATTTGAAATATTCGAATGAAAAATGTACATCTTCCATCGAGATTGGAAGCGGAAAATATATGAACACGAAAATGGTGATTTTGATATTTGTTTCAGGAATTTGATATCGAATTATCTGTTGGACCAAACATTAGATTTTTTACCAAATATAGGTTTATCATACAGGAAATTCGACAAGATACGACACTCAAATTGACCGATATGTTTAAAATCGCAAATATCATAATAAACTTCCGGGCAAACACTCCAAATGTAATACTGGCTTATTATAGGTAATATTAAGGCCTACTAACAATGTAGATTTATCTTATTTTTACGGTCCATCTGTGAACATAAAATTTTTCAAATGTTTAATAATGAATGTATAATCGATCATATAAAAAGCATCTACAAAGGAAATTGCTTTTTCGATGCCATAATAACTCAGTTAATCTAAATTATTCGAGGGGTGTGATAATGAATATTAAAGTCTACAACCTTTCAGATGATAACCCAATCTCATTATTACATGAAATCAATTTATCTGGGTATCGAGTCATATGTCCACGGATTTCGAAGAAACATTTAATATATCCCAACTTTATTGTTGATCATACATGGACTGTATTTCATGATCTAAAATAGAATATTAGAATCGATTTTCTGGTATCTGATCTGCTTTATTCAACCGAAGATAGAACATCGGTTATTTATAAAAATGGAGTCGCTACCCCGGTTCTCCCATCGAATTTCGCTTTCCTGTATCTACAATTTCATTATTACACAACTTCAAAGTTCTTAGTGAAGAAAAAAAGTAAATTAAAGATTATTAAAAGAAATTATGTATTTTAATCCAAGATTTCTGCCGTTGTTAAAACACACGACCCTCATTAAAAGATGTCATGTTCTAGAAAAGGTGAACTCATCTAATGAAAGGACGGAATATATATTGAATACAATTTCAATCACACAACTTTAGAAAGCTTTTTGTTCGTCCTTAATACCCATGGGAAGGAGTCGGAGATAACCTTCTACGAAAAAGTGCACAATACCTATCTTGAATTGTGTAGAAATCAAACACATGGTATTTTAAAACATTACGAAGACATTTTCGATGTTATCGCTTAAGAATAGAGGCTCAGAAATTATAATTATCAAATTATTTTATTTATTCCATAATATGGTTCTAGGTCTATTTTTTGATATCAAAGAAATCATTGGAAAATTTTATTTAATACGTATTATACACCATTTGTTTGACAACTGTCGTGGAGGTGTACAAATCTGGAAAGATACAATGTTTAATGTACTTTAAATGGACAGCAAATGCGATGTTTTTCAGGTGCGACAGTCCTTTCTAGTGTCGCAATCCGACATGACACACGTCTGCGCTGCTCAGCCAAGCCTCGTGCAAGAAAAACACTTGCTAAATATATTCTTCCATCTCTCTACCGGCTTGAGTTACGGTACCCAAGCGACACTCATGAGTTCGATAGAAGTTTTTAACGTTCTACTCAGTGCAGCCACGCCTGAGGTCCTGATGTCCATGGCATAATGCATCATTTCCCTTTCAAAAAAGAAATCATAATATGGAAATTCAATGGTTGCGAAATAAAAAAATTGATAAATTTTAGAGTTATACATTCTCTTATGGTAAATAAAATCTCAGTAAACGTCTCAGCACATAAAACTAGTGAATATATTTGAATATTCTTATTACCGAAATATACACATTCTATAAAGTTAAGCTTAATTTTTATAATAAATACATATCAGATCATTTGACAGTCGTAAGCAGGTAGTCGATTTTATGCATAATTATGGCGCATATTCTACATAAAAAATATGACAATTTCATTTTGACTTCATGATAGGAATCAGAGATTATGATGTGTTTTATATTTAGTAGTGTAAAATAATATTTACAGATGAATATTATTTTTTATTGTGAAACGCCAAATCAGATGCATTCGTTGAAACAGTTAATTGTAAATAAGTTGATGAAATGACCGCATTCGTCACACTTAATGAATTAGTAACATAACAACGACAGCGAGTACAAATTAATATTTTAATATAATTTTATCAATAAAAAAAAATTGATATCCGATAGGTGAATTAAACTAAAAATCTATATGATAGATTTCGTTCATTTTAAATAAAATCTATTCAGATTTTGATGTTTAATATATTCTTTAACGACAAACTTTAATGTTTTCTTATGGTTATATATTTATTCATTTGTATTAATTATAAAATTACAACCAGATTTCTGTTTAATTATTATGTAATTCATCTAGAAATTGGACGAGCTATGAATTGGTTGACTTTCCAAAATTCTTATTTGATTTTAAAAAATGTAAATCATTACAAGATATAGGGTATGGTCCATGAGATCTAGGGGTTGGAGAATATTTTCAACTTATTCCCCAAATCATGATCTGTAAATAAAGTTACATTCATCAGGTAAATATAGGGTTGATGTATACATGGATGTTCTACGAAGATGTTGTTAGATTTTTGAACATGAAAGTGAGCATATATCTTTGTCTATCATTTACTGTCAAAAATGTTAAATACTAGAAATATCTACAAAGGAAATGATTGTTTTTGTTTAGATTTTGACAGACCTTAATATCTATTTCAAACATTATTTTAATTATCTTAAACATTAATTAAAAACGATTAAATTTGTAAATTAAATTCATGTACTTTGTCTTTGAAAGCGTTAACAGTCAATTTTCATTAAGTTTTATTCACAATTAAAATAAAATCATTTTTATTCTAAATTTATCAAAAATCATTAAAAATGAAATAAGAATATAAGATAAACAAACTATTAATCAGCCTAATTACACTTGAATTTGTCATTTTGAAGTCATTACTCGATAAATGCGTAGCAATGATATATCAACGCCCACTTTTAGTTTTTACATGAAAATTTATTAAATATACATAAAGAATAGGGATACAACCACAAAATTGTTATTTAAAAATGTAAATATATATATATCATTTACTACTGTACAGGCTTTAGTAGTCATTTTCAAAGATCGGAACTTATTTTTTGTTCACATAATATGTTGATGTTTATACTATATGGTGTTCTGGAACTGTTCAATATTCATATCTGTTTATATCGATATATTAGATCAGCTAGATTTTGGCAACTAAATGTTATAAATAATGTTGATAAATAGTAAATATATTGCAAAATATCGTTACAAATTGACAATGATTTTTTAAGATGCGCATTTTACCTTAGACCAGCATATTTCCACATTGTGCAATCAATTTTCCACTTTGCGCAGAGCGGCTGGAATTATTTGATAAATTTTACTTTTTTGAAATTGATTTATCAAATTTGAGCTTAAATGGAGAGTAATATAGATGATAAAACTAGAAATGCACTTTTTTACTTTTATTAGAACAAGTCGAGTTAATAAAACAGTGCCCAATGAACTTTATTCATTAATTATTGCGGAACTTAACCATATGAAATCTACAGAAAGTCAAACTTTATTTAATCTAAGTATTCCTACTGCAAGAAAAATTTATAAAATCTATCAGAGATGATGGGATTGAAAAAGCGCCCAAAGAGCGTTAACCATAGAGAGAAATTGACAAACGAACAGAAGGAATCACTTTGTGACATTCTGTAAGAGAACTGTTCCTGAACGCCGTCAGAGAATATGCAATCTGTTTTTTTAGAAGCATAATATATGAATCGGTAGATCAATTTTAGCGCGTTGCTTAAGACTTTCACTTTACATTAAAAATTCACCGGCCAATTCTACAAAGGCATAATGACCATCAAAATATACTATCCAGGAAGGAATATGCCATGAACTTTCTAAAAATAGCTCCACATCGACAAATTTTTATTTCATCGACGATTCCGGCTTTCAACTAAAGATGATATGTCTGTATGGTCGAGAGCTCACAAAAATGAGAGCCACAAAAGTCGTTCTGGCATTAAGGTCTCGAGATTACTGTGTTACCTGCACGATGTCTTGTGAGGGCATGGTAAATTTCAAATCTGTGAAAGGCATATAACCCCGAACGTTTTCTGGAATATATTTAAGAGATATTTGAAATCTTTCGAGTATAAGAGATTTCAGAGGCCTATCTTGTTATGGATAATGTTCCATTTCAAATAAACGGAATTTGTTCATAACGCGATTAGGGCATTTAACCACGTTCCGATCTATTTACGTCCACATAGCCAATTTTTGTACCCAATAGAAAATTTTTATTCTAAATAGAATGGGCTAGTGGGTCAGGCCAATTCAAAATTTGCAGAAAAAATTTTTTCTTCAATTGAAACATCCAACAGCCACATAACATCGAATGACTGCCGTGGGTTATACAGACACAAAGAAAGCTATTTGCCAGACTGTATTCAAGGGAATCCTGTTGAAAACTAATACATTTTAATTCTAAATTTTTTTAAATTTTTTTGTGTAAAATTGATTGAACAATTTCAGCCGCCTCGCTGCAGAGTGGAAAATTGATTGCACAATGTGGAAAATTGGATGGTCAAAGGTGTAAATATACACATAATACTTACAATTTTGGCCAATANTAATCATAGACGCGTATAGATTATACATTATTGATTGAGAATTCTGCCAATTGATTAAAAATTTGGTATTAAAAAGCATAATTTATTAATATTACATCTATTTAGAATTAAAATTAAACATAAAAAATTAGCGGCGTCACGTATGAATATACAAATTATATTACCAAAATTTTTTATACTCAAACCAAAATATGATAAATACTAGATTGATCAGCCATTTTTCCGTTTTTTGTTTTCAAACCTTAAAACTGAGGAGAGGCGACTTGAATTGTGCAATCTAATTTTCACTTTGCAGAGCCAACGTAACATTAAAGTGTAATAAACAAAATTGGATATACCAAACAGAAAGATGTTCTGGTTGCTATAAATTTAAGACCTCTGCGTTCCAATCAAAGAATTTAGAAAAAGGTACGTAGCTTCATTATTACCTTTGGTCAAATTGAGATCTTTTTTCTTCCGTACAATCAATTCATGAATCTGACAGAAATTTTTTTTAAATTGAAGCGGACTGTTTTGGCAGAGGAATGAACGAAACGCTGAATAACATTTGACCTTATTAAATGACAATCAACGAGTAAAAATTTAGGCCGACTGTATTGGCTTTTAAAGAAATATGCATAATGATCTAACGTCATAGAAGACATGCCAATTGAAATAATTTTTTGTTATTTCCACGTTGAGTTTTTATATACTATTTAAAAAAATATTAAAAAATTACTGCCGATTCTCAGCAGAAACTTTCAAAATGGAAAGTTAATTGCGCAGAACAGAAAAATGGATGTCAAAACGGAATATTAAAAAAATATATAAAATTATTATTGAAAAAATAGGTTGTGTGATAGGTTGTTAGATAATAAATTGGCTGTAATTAAGGTAAATGTTATTTAAATATCCTATTTTACGTAATTCATTTTATATAAGCCCCCATATTTTTTTAGAAATAAAAAACATTTCGTATGGCAAGATCATCTATTATATATGTCTATTTTATATTAGAATATCAAAATCGTATACTTTTGATCTCCCTTATTATTTATGACAAAACATGGGTACAAATATTCGTAACATAAAATGTTGCCGTTTAAATTAAAAATTTAGAATATAGTTAAATATGATAATGTGTATGGCCGTAGCATCAGAATAAAACGAGCAATCAGTTCATCTCATACATAAAATGTATGACGTAATGGTGCTGCTTTAAAATGCATTTCCATGATATTTAAAGATACAAACCTTTCTATTCCAAAACCTAAATATCATGTTTTAATCAGATAATTGTCAAAATATTCTGAATAATAAATTGATTGCTGATAAAAATGGTGATTAGCCAATCGCAGCACGAACATATTCGTTCAAATAAATATCTATTACTTTTTTCAACTATTTATATGACCTTGCGGTGTTTTAAGTAAATATAAATGAATTTTCCCGTTTTTTGTGACATTTTTGGAGTGATTAAATTAAAAACTAACACAACTGATTTTTTATGAACGATTATATCAAAATTTATTTAAAATTAATAACAAATTCACTTTCATTAAAAAATCCTCTCCAGTTGGCGGGCTTCGGACGAGAGAATAATGTGCACTTAAATGGAATTTTAATAAAACTGTCCTCAATATGGTTTAGCCACAATCGAGCCAAGCTAATCGTGTGTGTAGAATGATCTCAGGTGTACTTAACGGATGTATTTTTCCATATCCTTTGGCTGTATTAAGACCGCAACAAAAATTTATCATACATATAAACTGATTGTGCCGGATTTAAGTTCGCGGTATATATAAAACTAATAAAATGATTTTTATCTAGGTCTTTTCATCAAAGATAAAATCAAGGTTTCATAAATACATTTTTACCCCATAAATTATTTCTCGAATTATCTTAATATAAAGCGATTTACCTGATAAATCGAATCAAAATTTGTGTCATCATATTCGAATAAACGCCTAAATAATATTCTCGATCGTATATAACAATCAAATGAAAATGCAAAATGTACTTGTGTTCTTTATGGTAACTGATAAATACGAAATTCAATAAAAATGATTGAATAAGTCTAATAAATTCACATTAACATTTTAATTGTTCTCATGTCTCATTATAAAAAATAATGCTCGAATAAATTTGAGTATGAGTCATATGCTTCAACCAAAAATATCGATTTTGGATAATGATAGGAAATCTTCAATTTAAGTTCAAACGGTCATAATTTAGACTAAAATCAATCTATATAATTCAATTATTTCTATATCACAAAATAAAAAATATGATATATATATATATCAGGGGCAATTTTATAAAAGATATATTCTCATTGTCGAGCATTATAATGTGAAAAAAAATCCAGGCTTTCCAATATCTAAAAACTTAGTTAGATATTTAACACCAAATGTATAATTTAAGTTTGTGCGAAAACTAAACTTCAATTCATCATTAAATATTTTTATTTATAAGAGAACCTATCGCTTTTTATGTCATTGATCCAAATTAATTGAAAGAATCCACTAAAATTTTTCATATCCAATTTTTATTCAAGAATTTTTTACTAAATTTGCATCTCGATAAAACCTCACGAAATACGATGTTAAAAAAACGACGTTTACAAATTTTGAGATGTAAAATATAAACCCCAATATAAATTTGTAATGTTTATTTCATAATTTATTAAAACAGCTATTATAAATGGTTCACATCAACCAGGTCTGTATTTCACAAATGCAATACCATTTGTATCATTTTGACAGTATGTATGAAATCTGTGGTTCACTTTTTCATATACAGCGATTTCAGAGTTTTCTCCATATGTAAAAACGAGATACAAAAAGCTCTCAACAATTATTTCATTCCATTTATATTCTATATAGATTCCAGTCTCTAATTAAAATAATATCACCTTATCAAGAATATTACATTGTTTAGTAAGAGTCAAGTGTTTTATCAATGCCAAGCATTTTGGATGATTATAATCTAATACTTTATATTAGGTACGCTTTTACCCATATTTTTTACTTTTATACGGTTGGATCTGTAATAACGATAACTCAGATATCTAAACCCAAAATACGAAGTTGAGACCAATGATACTGTTCCACTATTTAAAATTATTGAAGTTTTATCTTCAGTCGGATAAAATATATCCTGGATCCGAAAATCAAGCCTTACATTCTAAATGAAATATTTATTACAGTCCATGTAGGATCAATATAAAAATTTGGGAAATGTATTTCGTTTTCAGTAATGCGTGGGCAGATGATTCTGTAGCCAGATAAATATGTTTCATATAGCAATGTGACTTCTTTATCAATTGAAATGTTATAGACCTTGAGATTCATGACAACACCCCGAGAATAGTTGCGAGAAACATTGATGTTATAGGGTCGATATAACAATTTCCGATTTTGATGCTTTATTATGGTACGAATACAGCCAATATTAAACATTTGAAGAATTTTATGTTTACAGGCCGACCGTAAAATATAGACATGTCAAAATTGTTAGAAGGTTTTAAAATAACCTAAATATATATAATGTTACCTCTGATGAGTTTGGAATAAATTTTATTAAGATATTGGCAATTTTAAACATATCTCCAAATTTGAGGGTGATATCAGATCGTATTTCAGTTATGAAAAATCGATATTTGGTGAAAAATCTGATGTTTGGCCCTACCGATAACTCGATATCGAATTCCTGAATGACATATCATATCTACCATTTTCGTATTCTTATATTTTGCACTTCCAATCTCGATGGTAGAATTACATATTTTAGAAGAATATTTCAAATAATAAACATAATTTTCGTTGAGAATCGTTGAGTCGGAAGTTATATCTATATATTCGATCTCAACATTCATTATCATGAAAGGTATGTGACTCATAAAGTTTTGATTGAATGTAAACCTGACGAATTTGTGTTCTGTGCTTCCTAACTCAACTCATATATTTGAATACTATCAAATAGCAATGCTCTGTGTCGTTATGATGTGTGAAATATTCGTGACCGTCAGTAAAGTAAAAAATAATGAAAAGAAATTTGAGCACAGTCTCGATAAAATAAAACATCGATTTATTTAAAATAAAATATATTAAACGATGATCATTAATTGAATGATTAATCGTGAATCATACAATATTTTACAATAATAATAAGGGATTATGATAAGTAAAACAGTTAGACATAAAACTCTTTTCGAATGTTCAGTCATTAAAATTTGAATAATAATTGATGGTAGATTTTTTAAAATTTCATCAACACAGGAAATCCTAAAATTAAATATATAATTACCTTGATAATTATTAAACATTGTTTGTTAATGTATCATTTCGAATTTAAAAAACATTTCGTATTATTTTAATGAAACTGATTACACATTAATTAAATTTACGATTGTCTCCCAATTTCTTTGATGAAACCGCGATTACTGCATATTAGTAAAAACTTTTCATTTATTCCTCCCGATTTTTCCATATATAGTTGAAAAGAGATTTATCCATTTAATTGTAAATAAAAATGGTGAAATAAATATATTTATGTTCACGTAACTGCTCAAAATCATTGATGTATTTCGATTGGAGAAAAGGAACATTTTTGTTCGCTGGTTAATCAAATATAGATGTATTCAAGAAGTTATAACCATATTCACACGTTTAGCGCGAATATTTTTATTTAAATCGAACCTTGTAGGACATATCAGCAGATTTTCAATCAAATCATTACAGACAGCTCTGCCACATATGTTGATGAGGCAAGGCGTTGACTTCAATACCATCGTAATGCTAATCATGTTCAAAATATAAATAGTTTTAAAAAAATGCAAAAAATTCGAGACTGTAATTGGATTATATGTATTCTTCAGGACACATTTAATGATGTTGCTCTTCTATGAATTTAAAAACGAATATGTAAAACATAAAAATTTATTTATATTTAAAAAGTTAAAATTAGAAAAGAATATAATGTTTATCAAAGAAAATATAGTTGACAAAAAATATATTTATACACAGAAATTACGTATTTAAATCGTACAAGCTGTATACATTTTACGGATAAGGGACAAAATTTACAAAATTGGAAAATAACAAGCTTCATGAATATACAGGTTAAAACAATAAATAATGGTTAAATATTGTTTAAATCATAATACTAGCCACAATTACAAATGAGTTAATATTTCATGTCCATCTATCCAGTAATAAACATGTATCTTGCTTGTATTTATGTACATCTATTTGTAATTTCAGTTTAAAATAAAAATGTTTCAATTGTCTAACATCTCATCCACCAGCCCCCTATCGTCATTCTAAATATACAAACTGTAGTAGCCATTGTCATATTATGTTGTTTTGTTTATGTCATTTGGATGTTAATTTGCTTTTTGTCATGTGTAAGATCCCTATTAATTTTTTTCGGAATTGAATATATCGCATTATCCTGTTAACTGCGGTCATTTAAAGGGTATAATATTTTTTTTATCATAAGTACTTTATCTGATACATCTCTATATGTTTAGATCCACTGAGAGAAGCTCTTCAAAAATTTTGCTTTTGTTTGGTGGAAACCATGATTGAGCAGATATATCCTTTCACAAAATCATTCAAACTTCAAAATAATATTTAGTAAGGCTTGCTATGTCTTCTATTTAAGAAAGTTAACATTTTCTTTTATTTTCTTTCTTTTTCGGTAATATTTGGTTTGGATTACATGTTGAATTCTACGGATTATTAATTTAAACGAAAATTACTAAATATTCAAAAAAATTAATCATCCACAAAATTCATTGACAGATTTTTTATCTGAAAAATAGAGCTAGAGAATAATCACATTAGGCAGGTTTACATCTATGTTTTTAGAATAAATCATCAAATATGGTCATATATCTAAGAGTTGATTAAATAAAATGAAAATGATGGGTTATGCCAATTTTTAAATCAAACTACTGATATATGTTCATGCAATAATTAAAATATGTTAAAAACGATCTTCTGAAAAGTACTATTTATTTTGAATTTATCTAATGAAAGAAATGATGCGGTGTTAAAATTAGTTGAGATGTATTGCAACATCAAAATACTTACCTCCAGTTTTGAAAATGTTCACAAATTTAAGTATATGTGAAATAAATCTCTATATTTTGTAGAAGAATCTTTAAAAATATAATCATCCCCATTTCTGAAATGTAACGATTTAATACCAAATAAATAAGTAATCAAAAAATCACTTAAAATTCACAAATACATTTTCGACTTTTTACAGACAATGAAATACGAATTAAATATCTGTTTTGTATTATTCTACCTGCAATCAATAACAAGTTACGTATTTAAGTCATTATGAAACGTTATTAATTTGTATTTTTTGATGGACTGCTAGTTATAAAAATCGAATTTGGAATCCTGTCCAAAATTAATCAAACATACCTCTAGTTTTTTTGATTGTTGTAATTAAGTATAGGTAAATTATTCATATGAAACCAGCGTTTGGAAACATATCGATCAAGGAGGCTTGATTTTACCAAATCGAAATCCATTAGTGATTCGGAATATCATAATAATACATTGATCATTTTTTACTCCTACATATGTGCAATGAATAACTCATATTTAATGTATTTTTTCAATCTAGATATAGATATCCAAAAATATATCATTTCGTTATTTAAATCGACGTCTACAAAACCGGTAATCTGTCACATCAGAATACGATTTCCTTCATTGTCAAAGATGCAGAACCATCTGCTAAATTACTGGCTGTTTTCGGACATGGTAAATCAATTTAAATCAAACCGTTTAACCATATTAAAAAATTTCTTCTCCTGTAGTAGAGTCTTTGATTGATAGAAATTCTTCTGGGATTAAATTTGTTTTGGGAAATTCATTTTAAAATTATCATCACGTGTGCAGTGTTATTGATGTCAACGATTACATTCAATGTTAGCGAAAATGGCTGAAATGTAGGTAATCCCGTTTTCAACTGAGTTGAAATATTTGTCATTTTTTTAAATGTGATAAGGTTTAGTTCTTCTTGATATACTGACTGATACAATTTTTTCAGTGTTTTGGTCTGACATGATCTACTAAATCGATCAAGTGTTTTTTGACAAATTCATAATGACTGAACCAATAGATATGATTAAATATGTTATATTCGACTATAAAGCAAGCATGATAAATGATATCTGAGGTATTATGTCGTTTCTTAAAAAATATTGAATTTTACTAGATTCTGAACAGGTATTTTGCTTTGGTTTATGCTTCTACTTTTGATATATTGGTACCATATCCTAGATGTTTCGTAACATAAACCTACATAAAATTGTTTGTTTTAACACAGATATACTTTCATTGAACATCAAGCATTTTGATTTCTTGTCGATCTAAGTAAAAATGAAGTTAACATTGGATTTTCGTTGTATACTCGACGCTAAATCTCCTCGTTACACTTCTTTGGAAAATTCATGATATGATAAGAATGGTATCAACTAAATTAAAACAAAAGCAACCCAGGAATAACTAACAGTCATTTTGAGTTGATAATTTTCTGTAAACACTTGATTTTTAAATTTCAGTAAGAAAGTAGTTGGAGAATATGTCAGGATATCATCGAAGGCTTCATTTCCTATATACGATAAAAAACTGGTACTGAGGAAAGACATAATGTCGCCGCGGCCGTTTGTTGCACATATCTCAATTATAAAAATGTTATTGTGATATTAAAATCTAGTAAGGATGTAGCATTCATCAATGTCCGGTTTATATACGATTGGCATAAGTTGTTAATCGTAATGTTAAACAAATGATTAGTCGATTTTATTAAGTAACATCGAAGAATTAATTAACATTTTTTTCATCTAAAAAGGATGTTGTAAATACATGCAAAAATATTTGACTCCTGCACACAATCCAGTATTTAGAGCGGATTTTGATTTGAGAAACATTAACGCATGTTCTCAATTTCTGATATATTGTTTTAGTTCTTTGTTCTTTGTTAGCACATTATACCTCCAGTTATCAATTATACCAATCTGTATTAAAGAAAGGATCGAAACCATAACGAGATATGATGACGCTGACATGTCTTTGGATCGATAGATAGAATGATCTAAATTATCCTCTAAATGTTGAATCTGTTTTGATGATTCTTGCTATATCGCATCCCTATATGATAATTATTTAAAACTGCATTATTCCTCTAACTTTAAATTGTTCTAAATGAAAGAAACTTTACCAAAACTTTCGTTGTCAGTTTTGTTCTAACTAAATTATATCCATCAATATGCAATTATATATTTTTAGATTGAAATCTCATAAATAGGTCAATTAAATTAGCAACGTCAATTATTGATTTAAAAATCTTTTCATGCAGATTAATATAAAGTAAATGATCTCATATTTTCTTCGTGTCTATTTTTGAAACAAAAATTATTTTCCTTGAATTTTGACAAAGATTCATATTTTATAAATATTTCGCTATTTTTTTTTCATTTAAATTTTGCTGTACAGAATAAAGAATGAAATTAAAATCAAACACTATTCAAATTATTTGATAAAAGAAAGAATTTGGCGAGTATGTTTTATACAAGCTAATATGCAGCTTCACATAAATTTTTACTAGTTTAAATGCCTCTAAATAAAGACATTTCAATAAAAAGCTGCTGGTAAAACAATAATACTCTAACAAATAAATCAAAAATTAAAGTGTATTTCAACGAAATACGCATGAAAAATTAGATGAAATATTCTTAGAGAGTTCTTGTTATCCGAATCATGAGATCCATCCAATAATTAATATGTTAAGATAGATGTTATACCTTCAAACAAATCATAAAATGAAATATCAATATGATTATATCGATAGAAGATAATTTGTCTGTTGCGGCTGTTGGTTCTACATGGGGAATGGATGACGTCATGCAGATAGATGATATTTTATACATTTAAATATATTATAGTTCATTGTAAACACAATTTACATATAACTGAACATATTAATTTAAAAAAACTTTATTAAATACTTTAAGTCAGTAACTGAAACCTAAATCCAAATATTCATGCTATTTTGGGCTATATAAAAGATTTTGACTACATCTTATAATAATTTATGTCAAAATCTTACATTTATCCATTTATTTAAAATCTTTTCAGAGTATTTATGAAAATTAGATATGGTTTTTTTTCGTTTTATTAGGAAACATTGTACATAAGATAAAATCTAGATAATTTACTCAAACAAATTTGGTTTTGATACCCAAAGTACTAACGTGTGTAGGAACACAACATTGATTACGTCATCACTTTCAGTAAAAATTCTAAATAATATCCCATTAAATGAATTTTTGTTAATCTTATTGACAACACTTATGATGTAAAAAGGCGATGTATGCAAAAGTTAACTAACATTGTTGCCGACAATTTAATGGATATGATGAACATTATGAATTGCGTTTATAGTAATAACTTCTTGTTTTAAATGCGTTGTAAGTCCGAAAAAATTTCTATCATTATCAGACGATAATCAATACCTATTAGGCAGGAGTGATAATCGTAATTTGTTAAAAATGTTTTGACCGGTGTCAAATATTCATTCGATATTTTTTTGTGGATGACATATTTTTACAAAAATATTACTCTAAAAATTTTATTTATATTTATGAATCGAAAAAATGATATCAGTTGTGGTTCGTTATTAAGAACCATGGCTTAATGAAGTTGAATAAAAAATATCCATGCGTTTCAAAAAGTGTTGAGAAATCGACCTCATTGCCAATTTATCAATCATGTTTTGCATGGATGTCTTTCTCAGTATATTTATTATCTTATCATACACGGCAGGATAATGGAGAACTGTTTTCGCTGTACATAACTGAAGACAGTCATAACTCAATTGATATTTTGTGTGGTCTCCTAGATTTGGCAATCTACATTCAAATATTCAATGAAGCACATATTCAATCATGTACTGTTTAACTTTTAGATAAGAAAATGCATGATAAATTTATCTAATTGTAATATTTATTTTCTTAGTATAAGAACAAAGTGATAAATATTGTTCCTTATATCATGAGTCATTTTATAAATATCATCTTGTATATATGAAGATTGTATCTTTTTTTATGAAGAAGCACTCAAATTTAACACAATTATAATGACATATTTATAAACGATTGTGTAAATCTGTTCATCGTAAATTGAGAGGTATACCATCAACTTATCTTCTAAACAAAGATTTTGAAAATTGATAAATTTCCGATCAATAATAACAAATTTGAAGCAACAAATATTATTATGTTCGAGACACAATTTGTGGTTCATAGTTTTCTCATATTCTTTGACTGTTTGTGCTATGAATTTTCATCAAGTACCTTTCGAAAATAAAAAAAATATTTATGAGATTTACAGATTTTAACAGATTTTCTCATATTGTACAATTAATTTAATATTTCATGGGGAAGCTGTTCAGTTTTAAAATATGATATATCCATAAATTTTTAATGAATTGAAAATACAATGCACTGTTTCGAACCAACATTGAGGTCTAGAAAATTAACTGATACTTTTGTATATTTTTAATCAACGACGTAAAATACTTTGAATACGATGCGTTATAACAGATTAATAAATCGATGAAATCTTACGTTTTTATTTGCTTGTATATGTATATTAGAAGTCGTTTTATTTCATAAAAATCGGATATAAACGGTTAAAATTATTTCACATCGATATTTCTTATTAAAAAAGTTTACTCACAGAGAATACTACAAAAGACATCAGGGAGTCAGCAGCCATTCTCACTCATTTATCACTTATTCAATCAATCACCGCATCAACATCATACTCTTATTCTTAGAATATAGCAAATTTTGTTCACAACTCTTGTATTAGATATTTTATATACTTATGTTCCTTATGGTGCACAGGCTTTAATATATGACATTCTTTGGTCAATCATTAGCTTTGACGATTATATTTGGTGAAGATGTAAACTAAACAAAAATTTCTTATCCGAGAAATATCTCGAATGTACCAGAAAATAAGATGTCATTTAAATATTCTGTAAACCTGAAATAGGTTAATCATTAATCTGTGTTTATAAATTAAATAATATTATAATTTATTGGTTACCTGAACCTGCCATGATTAGCTTCAATACAAAAATATATTTCTCTTGATCTTCTCAGGCTTTTTTTCATTAACATACTACCCTCCACATATTAACACCGCCGCATTCATTATTCGGCGGTCAAAATCCCGTTGTCGAATCTCATTTTTGAAAGCAGGTTTTTAGAGAATTTTCCCCAATTTTTAATGAATTTCATATTTTGACATATGAAAACCAAAAATCTATTAAAGGAACGCAAATAAATGATATGGGAATTGTGTTTATCGCTAATCCTATGTTATTCATAGGAGTTTATAGATGTCCGAAAATTTCACTATGAGAATATCGCCCATTGCAAATCACTACCATAAACATTTTTCAATCATTGACTGAATGAATAATTTCTAGTATATTTTATGGGTCTGGCGATTCATACAAAACGTCAATTTCTTAATAAAACATCGATTTATGGTGCGTAAATATATCTGCAAAAAAGATATTGATTTTTTAAATTTGAAACTCATTTTGTTTTTAAAATATAAATTCTAAAATGATTTTAGATATTAATATTTTTGATCCATTTTTTTTTAATTTTTTCACCACCTAAACCTGTCAAATATATTTCCAATGTTCTTTTTTTCAAAAGACTTTGATAAGTTAGGTTCCTTGTTAATTGGTTAGTTATGACGTCACATTATTTATTCTTGATTGCCGATGATTGTTGAAAATATAATTATACTTTTTTAATAAAAAATTAGTCATAATAATTAAAATTAATAATCTGTTTGTCTAATCTGGATTCATTATCTCCTAATTGAATAATGATTTAAGATGTTTTTATGCCTATTATAATCCGATAGACATCTTATGAGGTAAATATGGAACGCCAAATGACGGAGACACTAAAAATATGTCATACCTTTACTATAATCAATTATGATGAACGTGAAAACAAATGAAAAAATTAATTGTTAACAAAATGAAATGAATTAGACTTTAATCGAATGTTTATCTTTTGTACATTATCAATTTTTAAACGAAAACATATTACGCGCCAATTAGTTGTTGATATTATTGCAGGTTGAAATTGATGGCATATAATTAATTTAATTAAAAAATATATTTAAATTAAACACCGATATTGTCTATGATTGGTTTCGATGCATATTTATATCTTCTAAGGTAAAACTGGTACAATCACTGGTAAGAGAAAACACGGGAATTCTTGATTTTGATATTCTAATCCGAAAACCTTTAAAGATTGCTGCCCAATGTCTAATTATACCAATAAATTTAATTGCAATTTCATGAGAATTATGAAATATTTAAAAACAATAATTATTTGTGACACTTAATTTTATTCGTCTTCCGTTACTAAAAATCAATCATTGCCTAATATACTATGAAATTATTCTTATTAAAACAAATTCGAATAATGAATGAGAAATATACTATAGATAAGTTGTTTATTAATATTTGGCGTTTAATCCTTGAGAAAATTCTCTGTGACAAATTTTGCTAAATTTGAATCTTTCCTTAAAACTTTCATAACGATGAATACAATCCCTGCACACAGCTGTTAGTTACGAAAATTATTACACATATGGGTATCATGACCATCTTTCGGAAGTATCACGTTGTAATAACGCTTTATATGAGTACCATTTATACCTTCTCTGAACGTTTGCACTCCTTGATTTTATAATTTATGGATCCGAAAAAAATGAAATCCAAATCTGCGCAGTTGTGAAGTTTTTGATGTTCTAATCTTAGCTCATCGCCTCTATTGTAAAATTCTTCCATTTTTCGAACATCATTAAACTTTGTTTTGCATCTGTATCCAAATTTGAAGCAACGTTTTATTGCCCAATCAATTAAATTCTAAAGATTATACAGCACCAACCTCCTTGATCATAACGTGAATTATATTTTCATAGCAATCCATAACTGATCTGGATTCAGCTTTACTATAGCAAAAAGCAGCATCTTCATAGTAAAATAGAGCCATTTCATAATGCCCACGGAGTCCTTCTATCATTTCTGCAGCTTTAAAATATGCATTTCCGGCTTCTAGATGTAAGAATGTAACTGCCTTCAAAATATTGACATGTTTGTGAATTCTGACCGTCAGAAATATGTTCTCTGATTGCCCAATCAACATCATCTGGTACTATTTTAATCAAATATAATAACTTTCCTCGCCAAAGAGAACAAATGTCATTGATCAGCACGAAAAGATTGCTTTGTTTTGTCGAATATCGCCATTAAGAGAACTGTATATATATCTTTCTATTTTTATATTTTTGATCAAACGATTTCCAAATTTAGCCAAAAGCATACAATTTTAGACAAAATATACATAGTAATAGATTTCTGTAAATTTTATAACTAATTTTTCTAAAACGATCAAAATATGAAAAATATGATCTATGTACATAAAAGGGTTTTAAAATTAAACAAAAAGTTTGACACCAGTTTAATTAAGATTTTTGGTCATTGCCATAATTTATTGACCTTAATTCTCACTATCTTACTTGGATATAATTTACTGGGTATATATACGAATTTTTATCAATAAATAGTTAGCATTAATTTTTTATCATTTCTATATATTTCAAACATCATCTCTTGATTTATTAAAAAGTAACTAAAACATAGTTTTTCTCTCTTTAGTCCATCGAAAATTAATTCGATTTTAATAAAAGAATTTTACAGCATATCCCACCTGTTAGAGATTTAGCAATTGCAAATTCTAGAAATTCCACTTTTGGCCATCATCAAGATCTTAAACGATTTTGCGCATATATCATATTTAAAAATATTTCTTTTTTTTATTTCTTTTAAATACATATCTATTCAGCTATTCAATCACTACTACGAGACCTAGCAGATCAATAAAACAAATTCAAATATGAGTCTGATTTTAATGAAGAATTGCCAAGATAAGTTTCAAAAAATGAATTAACTCTATCTTCGGTCATTATAGACGATACATTTAAATGCGATGCGATGAATACAAGTATAATTTACATATCGCAATTCGACGTTGATTTTAAGAGTATAAACCAGTTTTGGTGTTGTCCAAAATGCGGAATCGAGTATACTTAAACATGAACATAGAGATAGACCCATGTGTCGAGGCTTGTTCCCCATTTGATATAAATTTAACTCCAATTGTTATTAAACATTGTATATAATTTGAGTGAAATAAAACTTGATATCTTATAATACACCATTTATGATACATCACATCTTTTCAACAAAAATCGGACTGATTATGCAAAGACATGGAAAACACATATTAGTGATGATATGTGGTTAATATCATTCTTTTTAATGTTAAGACAACCGTGATAAGCGATTCTATTGAGAAATTTAGTTCCAAGTAATTCAGTGATCAATAAAAATACAGCAGAAAGGAATCGAGCCCTTCGTTTAGAATATAAAAGATTTGGTATCACAAGAAGGTCTTAAATCTAAATTTAGGCAAAAAGTAAACCATTCTTGGATATTTTTTGAGTATAAACTACGTGACAGAACTCGAGAACCATCTAAGATTGATGCAAAGGATTTTGCCCAGTATAAAATATAAATTCCCATATATTTCTGTGAGGACCATAGAGACTTTTATATGTTTGTTCGAATTTATTAATCAGTATTTCGTTTAATATGAAATCTCTTAAAATATCAAACAACCCATGTCTTTATTTATGATCAAACATAGAAAATTCTTGCTATCCGAATATGTCTGAAAAGCGTTTTCCACAACATCCCAAAAATGATCCCAAAATGATGACTTGCGTCTGCAAATGTTAATGCACTAAGTCTTGGATAATATATGATTTAGTTTCTATGTAAATACCGTGTACTATATAATTTCTTTTGATCTTTAAAATGTTCAAATACATTCATTCTCTTTGAAGGTACTCTTGATTGAAAAATTTTCGGATCATATGTGTGCAAATATAAATTTCATATTTTTACGCCAAACGAGATAGAATAAATATTAATTCGTAAAATAATTTCAGTTGATATTTTTCTGTATTGATATATAATCGGTATGATAAATTCCCATATCTTTTAGTTTATGATATATAAAACATACCCCTGGTCTAGTAATTATAAAACTATTTATGATGAAAATATATGGTCTGACAAAGATATGAGTGTTCGATTTTAAGACAGTGTCTGCAAAGTCTGATTAAACATACACCTCTAAAGATGACCTATAACAATTTAGTTGGGGTCTGGGGTTTAGTCTACATTACGGAAATTAAATGCGCACACGCTCAGTTGCTCCAAACAATATTTTTTACGTTAAAAATATCATACTACTATGAAATTATCAAAAATTATTTAAATTTGTCTAGAATCCGCCTAAATGTATGTATATCTTCATTTCATTAAAAATTGAATTTATTTCAAAAATAATGTTCTCTAGGAGGATATATTTTACTTTAACTTTCTGGTTATATTAATAAAAATATATGAGCTAGATCCCACAGTTTTGTATACAGGGTTTTAATTTACTATCCAGCCGGGTCACTTTACTACATAGCATGATCCATTCACTACCGAGCATGATCCATTTGTAACCGAGAAATATCCATTTACTATCGAGCATCGCTAGCGTTCACCATTACCCCTCGGAACATTCAGGATTGAAACCTGAAAACGACATTAATTATTTACAGCTCTGTATGAGTCTACCCATTATATATTTTATACTTTTATCTTATAGGCGAACGATTAGATAAGGTCCTCGGCCCCATAATGGAAAATAGCAGATAAAATTCAAAAATTACTCAGACCGGTTTTGAACAAGCAACTTTCTTCATCGTCATAAAAGATGTTTTAACGGATTTTTCATTAAACGCATTTCATAATTTGTTTTCACGGATGTATCACACATGAATTGAAACAGTATTATGAGCGATTTGTATTATTGCTCTCCAACCATTAAAATAGCCAACTCTGCATTAGAAAATATATTAGCAAGTGTAAACTATTACAATGTAAACTATTTAATATTCTATACTATCTGTGTTTTTGCATTATGATGACAGGGACTTTATGTACATATTTGCCTGTGAAATATAATTATCAATTAGAAAATAATGGGAAGAATCATATTTAGAGGTGAATCACGTATGTCGTTTTCAGGTGCGCAATGTTGAATGTTCGGATGCCCAATGGTAACGTTAGGGATGTCAATTGTAAATGGATCATGCGTGGTACTTAATGGATCATGATCAAATGAATTCCGTGTAAGTGTATTCTTTTTCAAAATTATTAATTCAATAATTCAGAATATAATTTTAAATCTTTTCGTCTTATTCACTAATATGTCTAAAACAAAGGAATAGAATATTTGATAATACTCAATAAAGATAGATTCATATATATCATCTTTCTCCTCCTCGGACTTTTCAGTCCGTTATCTTCGAGCCTGGCTGATCTCCTGGGCTCTAGACGAGTATTAGCATTTAGGAACATCCTCATTGCAATAATTTAGATGGTAGGATATCTATGTCTTTGTTTGCTATGATTTGCTGTAGAATGGCATTCTTGGCTTCAATTGGTTTTGGTGACGGAGATATCTCAGCTCTTCAGTCTTCACATGATCTCACCTGTTCCCTATTTTTTTGTGACTTTGCCTTCATCCCAGTCGATTTTCTTACAATAAATGCGAACCCAAACCTGGTTATTTACGTTATATTTTTCGTCATAAGAGTTATGCTGAGCTTGTTTTTAGAATTGTACATCCAGTTGGTGTCTCATCTGACGTCCATACATTAATACTGGAGGAGATTTCTGCCCGTTTAAATGTATAGACCGATAGGAAAACAGGAAATCTTATGAAGAATCCTCCAGATTTTTCCCACTGTCGATATATTTCGACACAGAATATGTAAAATACTGGATAAATCTTTCTGCCTGACCGTTTTGTTAAGGATGGTATGGAAGAGAAAAAATGTGCTCGATTCCCATCCGATTCAGAAATCCTGGAGGTACCCTGATGAAAATTGTGGACTATAATCTAAAACTAAATATTTAGGTTGCACTTCGGGAGCGAAAATGGGATTTTAGAGCTGAGATGGTATTTGCCGTAACGAGTAAACTCAGTTTCACCACAAAAGGGAATATCGACTATGAATCACCAATAATAAAACAAACGAATTTCTGGAAAGGTCCTAGGAAATCAAAATGGATTGGTTAGAAATGAAAACTTTCCCTCAGGTCAAATTTTAAATTCCTTGTTTGGTGATTTCAACAATGTTGCGCAGGATTGGCAAGAACTGACTATTTTCTCAATAACACTACTGATTCTTTCCCAAACAATATCAATGAGCCCACTCGTTCGATCTCACCACACTCGAATAACCTTGGTGAACCCTGTCTAAAAGAGTTTGCCTGAAATATTTAGGGATTATAATACGTGGGAACCCATTATTCAATACCAGGATTCCATCTTCCAGAGAAATATACTCTCGGTTAGTACAGAGCCAATATAGTGGAGAGTTTTTAGATGAGTGGACTATCATTTTCTGTAAAACTTTTCATCTTCGTTAAAATTGGATCATCGGTTTGATATCTGAGGACATCTTAGTTCATTGGAATGTCAATATGACTGATAGACTTCACACACTCCTCCTACTTTTCGTCTAAATCATCATCCCCACCCCTAAAGCATCGTATAAGGGCTTCAGCATTGGAATGCTGTTTTGTAG
This sequence comes from Thelohanellus kitauei, assembly GCA_000827895.1. Lineage (NCBI taxonomy): Eukaryota > Metazoa > Cnidaria > Myxozoa > Bivalvulida > Myxobolidae > Thelohanellus > Thelohanellus kitauei. The sequence goes on along the minus strand of JWZT01002700.1, from coordinate 45,456 downwards.
GTCGTATGTAAGCGTTAAAGTATATGACATTAGCAGTAGGTTCAACCTTTGAATCCTTTGAGAATATAGCAGACAAAATTTATTTTTAAGGTAGATAAACCATAGCAACACCCCCTTGTCAACTATAATTTCATAACTTCATTGATAGCTATATATTGATGGATTTTTTTGTAGACAATACATAACCGCAATGCCTTCCGTTTCAAACTAGCAGTACTTCATTTGGTGAATGTTTAGATACTTTGAGGCTTGTGCAATGAGTCTCTCTGATCCGTCAGATAATTTATATACTAGCACTGCCCCAATCCCAGCTGAAAAAGCTTATGTGTTATTAGAATAAATATAGGTCTGGGCTAAATTTATTTAATACTGTAGCTTCGAGAAGATTTGGTTTGATATTTTGAAAAGTATCCTTCTGTTCTTTTTTCAGGGTAAAAAGACATCATTTTTTTAGTGTATTCAGTGGTTCACTTTACTCAGAAAAATTTCTTATGAATTTCTCATAGAAGTTAGCATTTCCAATAATACTGCTCAAATTCGAGAATATTTTAAGGTACAGGAAATTTTCTAAGTGCATCAACGTTATCAGGAGAAGGTGAAACACCTTTACTTGATAGCACCTTGTCTAATGAGTGAGTTTTCTCTTGAAGAGATCATACTTTGATATGTTCCATGATAGTCTGGTTTCATCTACTCTTGTCAAATCTTGATTAAGTAAGCAAAGGTGATCATCAAAAGAAGAACCACCGACGATGATGTCCTCCAACAACGTCGAACACTAAGGAATTTCTGAAAGAAACTTTTGAATATATTGTTGGAAATGGCCTGAGCTGTAGGAACTCCAAAGGGAAGCCGGTTATATATGTACAATCCTAATTGAGTGTTGATGACAACGACTTTCCTTGACTCCTCGTCTAAAAGAAGTTGAATATATGCCTCGTTCAGGTCTATCTTAAAAAAGATGTTCATATCCTTCAGCTTCAGCTATAGCTCTTCAATTGTCGGAATGGGATACTGTTCGATATCCAGTTTAGAATTCAACCCTGGTCTAAAGTCGACTCAGATGCGCAATTCCCCGTTCGGCTTTGGTAAAAATACGATATTGAAAACCCACTCACTCGTTGAACTTTTTCAATGATTCCCTTTTGAACAAGTATATTTAACTAATCATTTAACTTATGGTAGAGGGCGTATGGAATGCTTTAAGTTTTGCTGAATTTACTGCTAGTCTTTCTTAAGATGAGAGTAGCCTTGAAATTTTTTACTCGTGCTCAGCCTTTATTCGTCAAACAACCTTCATGTTGGCTGATAATTTCCGGGATACATTTGTGAAGCTTCGATTACAAATGTTATTGATTATGAAGATTTTGCTGTAGTCCAGCTTGAGCGCTTTTATTTCGTCCAATGAAAGAATGTTGGAGCAATTTCTTTACTCATTGACAAGACGTTGACACTTTCCTGTCATTTTCTTAGTATGAAATACTAGCGTTGATTAATCCACGAATATGGATTATATCAATGCTGAAAGACTTGATGAAGTCATGAGCAACGTAGTTTATATCAAAAACCAATGGATCTACAAACGCAGAATCGATTATTTAAACTGAAGACCGGATGTAGACTAATATCGCGATTTTTAATAACTTCACAATGATTGGAAGGTTGATCTAGCTACACGCGTTTCTTCCAATTTTGTTTACTGATGGCTTTTAAGGATTGTATTTTCTTCTGATATTGGACTAAAAATTTCATACTTTTGACATACAAACCTGTTGAACATGGTCCCATCTTTGGTATTTATCACATATCTGTGAGTACTGTGGACAGACACACCTCAAATGGATGATAAAGCACTGCTATCATGATTTAAACCTTGAATCGGTTGTCTTTTTCTGCCGGAAACCAATGGAATTTTTTGTTGAGTGGTGGTATAACTCCTCGATCGCTTTCATCGTTTGGGAAATAATGATAATTGATTTGGTAATATCAATGACATAATCGAGAGAGGGGTTTCGTTGTTAGAGTAACGCAGCTTTGATATTCTTATGCGGGGTTCGGAGGATAACTGCACCACGGATATTCTCATCGATTAGAGAGCATCTGCACCCCTCTTTTTAACATTGAAACATGCAGAGTTTTGCTATGCATAGACGTTCGTCAACCTTTTCATTGTACGATAGCGAGGGTTTCATAGAACATCTGGTGAATTAGACACATGCGTGTCATAATGCACAGGCTCATCGATTTAGTCAGTTAGGATCTTCTGAATCTCCTCGTACAAACACACTTTTTGGAACGAAAAGCGTATTTTACCAAGCAGTTGGTTCGTCTACTGCCAACCAAAGAAAGGAGCTTTGCCTTTTTGTCACATTAATCAGAGACTGCGCAAGAGGAAAACTTCTGCTGCAGTCTCTACCGATAATTGCCGAAATTTCTTTCAAGATGTCGACGGAGAGAACTAAAGAACATTTGGTTACTTTCTGCTCTTCCTTGTACAAAACTGTCGACATCGTTTCTTTTTCACATCGGATGAGAACCTGTGTTTCTCAGGTTTGGATTTGATGAGCTCACGGAGAATTTTTGAAAATTCATAAGCCATCTCACCTTCATCGCCACTACTATGTCTACAACGATGGAATAGAATAATCGATCGTGCGCACTAAAATTAGATTAACATATTTCATTAAAAAGCAGAGTATTTGGCAATTTGAGAATGTATGTTCTCAAATTGATATTCTGGTGATTTGACAAAATGCTCCTTTCACATAATATAATCTAATAATTATTAAAACAAGGTAATGTTATTTTTGATTACAGTAAAGCTGTGCTGGAATGGCCACCACTGTTCAAGTATTGTTTAACCTAAACCCAGTACTCCTCAACGTTATTTGTATAGGTCAATCTTTTTGGGTGCATAAGTATTATTTAAAAACTTATTAAAAAACAAAACTTGTGGTTGACAGTTTCGGGAACATACGGGCGATAGACAAGTATTGTTGCTAAACATAATTTATCAAAAATAATATAACTATATAGGAGGCAAATCAATCTCTATCAATTATGGAACCTGTCAAAACATGTATAAAGTAAAAAAATATTATACATATACTTCATTATTAATTATGTGAATGCTGCAGTATTCGATTCGGAATAGAAATTACACAATAATGCGTTCATAGTTTGCTTATATTCTGTGAATATTTTTCAAAAGAATTTTCAATTATTTACCTTCAAAAATTCATTAAATATTTTAGAAATTAAGAGAATTTAAGAGCGATTTTCTAATATTGATCAATCAATCTTACATTCCAGGGAGTGGTTGTTAAGTTCTTTCCAATAACATTGTTGGGTATTTTCAAAAATTTGAAAATATAATGAACAGTTTCGGCTGTGAAATACTGTACAAAAAATGGCTCACCCACTCTGAAAATGTTTTCCCCAACGTCGATAAATATTTCGACTGAGGCGTTATAACCAACTAATAAATCTACAAAGTCGTACATTCATTTTAGTTTATTTATGTATATTTAATGTAGCATTTATTAGGAAAAAAATCTGATATTTTTACAGCTCAATTGTTTCACATAGTTTTTATCATTTATATAGTTTAATGTCGGAGAATACTGCAATAGATTCGGTGAGTCAGTATGGATGTTCTCTTATTTACCATTTTGTCGAATCAATCAAGGCATAAAATTCATAATTGTATTCTTGGAATTCAGCAAATGTTGATTCAGACCTCTTCGTTACGATATTTTCTATTCAGATAATCTTAAGTGATCATACCCTTAATATAGGGCATTTTTGGAGGTATCATTAGCTTATTAAGGTTTTATTTCATGAGGAAGTCTAACAAAATAAGATATGTTATCCGAGCAAAATCTCAAATGTACATGAATACAAGATGTTAGTGAAATATTGTAACCATCAAATAGGTTAATCATGAATCTCTATTTATAATTAAATAATATTTTAATTAATTGACTACATATTTCTGCCTTGATACGCTTCAATTTCATACAATACAATATTTCTTTCGATGTTATTAGGCTATTATAAATGACCAAATGCGATTCCGATATTAAAATCCAAGGATCCATCATTCCGCTATAAAACGCGCCTTCTAGAATCTATTGTCAAAATCATATACAAAGAGCTTTTTATTCATTTTTAATGGATTCAATATAATACCATATTATAACTCTCAATCTATTCATAGAACCTTAATATATCATTTGCGAATCGTGTTTATCGCCAATAATATGTGATTCAGGTAAGTTTATATATGTCACAAAATCTCAGGTGTAAGAAAGTCGCCCAGCGCATGTCCCTACCTACAACCATTTCCCCATTATTGAGAAAGGCATAATTTCTAGAATATTATTTTGGATTGGCGATTCATAAAAGGCGTAATATTCTGAATAACATATAGTTAGGTGGTTATAAAATATTTCAGCTAAAATAAGGTTACATTTTAACATTTCGAACTCCAGTCTGCGTAGACGTCTAAATTCCCAAAAATATCAAATACTAATATTTTTGTTACCAATTAATATTTCAACATTATTCTACAACTTGACTCTGGCAAATTTATTTCAAAAGGTCTATTTGTATAAATATTGACAAATTAGATTTCGAGAAAATTGATTTTTTCTCAAAATCACATATTAAAATCTTGACTCGAAATTGTTTTGGTGAAAATATTATTATGCAATTAACAAATCTGTTGCCCGGGATTTACTTAAGGAAAAATGGGTTTTTTGTAGCTATCTGAAGCATATGAATTATATCATAACCTCAATAATAACAAAAATTATCAATATCTTTGACACATCTGAATCCTTACAAACTCATATAATATTGGTTTGGGATGTGAAGATGTTTCTTCAGATTTGAATATATGGAACCATAAACAGACGAAGAGATGCATAAATTTGTGATGACTATAATTAAAATCTATCAAGACGACTGGAGAACTAATTAAATATATTCATACTTAGCAAAATGAAACGAATATAAATGTCATCGTATGTTTTTAATTATCTGTATTTTTTTAAATATCAATGAAAAAATATTACAGCGCATATATGGTCTTTAATTAGTGAAATGTCGAATTGATGGAATATGTTAAATCTCTAAAAAGATATACTGAAATCTAAAACCGGCATTCCATATTGTTGGTTTCGATTCATATTTATATATTCGAAGGTACATCGGGTATATTCGTTGGTGGTGACAACAACAGAATTATTCGTTTTGATATCCTAATCAGATATTCTTGAATGAATTTTATTCAATATATAATTATACCATCAATTGAATTAAATTTTCATGAGAATCAGCAAATATCTGTCAACGAAAAAGATCTTTGATAATCTAATTTGATTCATCATCCCTAATTAAAATCCATCATTACAAATTATATTTGTAAATTTTTATTTTTATAATTGAACATGCAAACACAATAGCTTTTTGGTTATTATAAACTTTTTAATGTTCAAGTAGTTACATAATGGCGACGAGAGATTCCAAACATACAGATAGCAAATTTACCTTCGACAAGTTCGTCTAAACTAGAAACAACTAGGGTAGTTACCGAACCATGTTCACGTTGCGATGCAGCTAATTCAATCAAACCAGAGGATAAATACACAAAAAACGTCAATTTACTGAATTAAATTGGGACGGAGCCATATGAACTTTTGATTGAAAATTTGGGGAGCTTAAATTGGGTGAGATTGCACGGATCGACATTACCCAGTGCCTTGACAATTACTAAGGTCATTACGTACATTATACCTGCCATCGTAAGACCTTCTATAGTCGAAAAAATGGGCGATGACGAAAAGATTAAAAGTTACATAATACAACTTTAAAAGACGGTCAATGTGTTTTAATTAGCACCTTCGCTAGAGAGAGGATTCGCGAACAGATAATATGTGTGAGTAATGACGAATAGGTAGAAGACGAGTAGATAATGATATGGAAATCGTAAAATGTAACTTGATCAACAACTTGCAGGGCTGCATATCACAGAAGGCTCGATTTCGAGGAAAACATAATAAATTATTACGAACATTTTTCAAAGTCCAAACAAAAGAAAAAAAGGGTAATAGCAGAATTTTCGACTAAAAACAACCTATAATAAATCCCGAAAACTGATACAGCAAGCTCTGTGAATGTCCTGCAGCAAATTCAAAATTCAAACTTCGATTGATTGTGGGATATTTCAATTCAGTTCGTATTAAATCGCGGATGGAATCGATAAGAAAAGTCAATTCTTCGCAAAAACAAAATTTCATTAAACCACTCTTCGAGGAAAATGAGGAAGAAAACGAACGTATTGTGTTATGACATTATTGAAATTGTAAAATCAATACAACGGCTTGAGAAAAAAAATTATTTTAAAAGTCAATGATAGGATTCTTCAAATGCGGATACACTCTCGAGCATCAGTATCATGCATCTGTTAGAAAATTTGGAAGGATTTTGTGAATCCACCCTTGCAAAAATGCAAAGATTCGATCGGATACATGATATCTCCGATTTCAATCATGGGTAAAACAAATTTTCTAGTTACACATAAAGATTAAACAGTAGATCTGGCCGTTTTGTTATAGCCGAGAATGAAATTCATCGTCTAAGTTTCGATTGGATAGATGCTATTGATATGGAACGCCAGCCAAGTCAGATAAACTTTACAGAGGCAACCTAAAATGTCGACATGATAAAAATAATGTTAAATTACAATGCTGTTTTCGAACCAGGTCATAAGAGCATCTAGAATTTTAGTGTCGTTACACGTCTCCAAAGATTAAATGCCATATGTTCACAAACCTAACATTGCCAGTCGACTATCAAAAGAATAGTGAAATACGATATAAAGCGATTAGTTAAAGAATATTTTAAAGAAGAGGTTGGTCGCTCGACAACGTTTTTGGACTGTGCATCTCCAACAGATAAATGTATGTAAACGGACGGATCGATAAGCATTTGTGGTGATTTTAAGACAACGGTTATCAAATACATTAGCAGGGCACACTATCCATTGAACGGTTCTATGACCTACTTGAAATTAAATAGGATGAGTATATTATATAATTATTGATTTGAAAGATGCATCGTGGCAGGTGCAGTATATGATAAAAACTCATAACATCCCATAATCTCTGAACATTGAGGATTATTCAAGTATAAAATGGTGTCGTCTGGAATTTCATCAGCACAGAGCATCATTCAACGGTTAATGGAAAGAGCCATACATGATATGCCATGTGTATCAGTCTGTTTAGACGATATAATCGTTTCGTTGAAAACTGTTGATCAGAACCTAGAAAGAGTGTAAAGGATCTTACAGCCACTAATGGATGTGAATATCCAAACCAAAGTAGTAAAATGCAAATATTTACAAAGTGTTTAATATTTGATAATGTGATAGATAACCAAGGTATCCATCAATGCCACGAGAATCACAAAATCGTAAAGTCTTCGCCAAGCTCAAAAAACAGCAATGAGCTTTAGTCTCAGCTTGGGGCGTTCAATTATTTTCGATTTATTCTAGAGGTAAAGATTGTTTGGTAACCATCGTATGAGTTGAGGCAGAAAGAAGCTTGTTGGAAATGGAATGAAAATAAAGAAAATATTAAAAAACAAGTACAGAATTATCTTATGAATGAAGCGACATTGGACTGTTTTTATATAGATCGGCAAACCATACTTGCATTGGTTGCTTCCGATATTGGATTGAGCCGTATTGTTACAAAGATCAGATTTTGATACAGAACTTCTTATATATTTCGCCGCAGAAGATATTAACAAATCAGAAAGAAACTACTCAGTATAGGATAAGAAGGATTATGGAATTATCTTGAGTTTTTAAAATTTAACCAATTTTTTTCGATCGTAAATTTGTAATATACATTGATTTTAGACATTAGGAAATGATTTATGGTCCTTAAAATGGCATTTACAGAACACATTTCAGCGCGGTGTATATTCTCTAGGCATTAAAATTAAGTGCATACGATTAATGCTATTCAATATAGAGATGCAAAACATAAAACTCTTGCAGATACTTCTGGATTACAGATAAAACAAGCTTGTACTCGAAAGCGGGATATCAAAGTCATTCTTTGCATGAATTACACGGTTAAAAAAGAAAACATTGCAAAATGATTCAATAAATTAATTGAACTATCAGCAATTATGAAATACATTCGGTTTGGTTTACCTGAAAAAAACTACATCAAAAGAGATACGTATTTTATTTTGAGAATCGAGATGGCATTTCCATCGAGGACGACTTGATGATGTGCAATGATAGGATCATCATTCCTATAAAGTTATGAAGGAATGTTCTTAAATTGTTACGCGAGGACATTGTGGCATTTAATGAATGAAATATATAGCTAGAACCTATTTTTGATGCAGTATATTTCCCAAGACATCCAAGAATTTTTTTAAACATGCCATATTTGTCAATTGATTGAACCAAATTTGATAGCGACACCTCTTAATCCTTAGAATTCAGCTAAATATCCTCTGGAGATAGACCACATTGATTTTACTAGTCCGGTAAATGCACTGATATGGTTGGTTTTGATCGAAGCATTTACTCGATGGCTGAAAGTATATAACATCTCTTAGACGATCGACTCGCATACGAACGCATGCGAGACATCGATATTTCCAACATGTGACTGCATTCTGCTAAAAATAACAATAAAAGTGGAAAAGATGTTATGATTGAACATGCAAACCAAAAGATTATTGTTAACTTTTGAGAATTCAAGTAGTTACAAATATTTTAAGAATAATTTCGCAAAATTAATGAGCAATGATCAACACATTAGTTTATTGTTAATATTTGGCGTTTAATCAATGAAAGAATTCTCTGTGACAACTTTTAGATAATTTGAATCTTTCCTTAAAACTTTCATAACGATCAATACAATTCCTGCATACAGCTGTTAGTTAGGAAAATGATTACACATATGGGTATCACGGCCCTTTCTCGGAAGTGTAACATTGTAATAATACTTTTTATTATACCATCTATACCTTATATGAAAGTTTACACCCTTTATTAGACCATTTAATGATCCAGAAAAACGGATATCAGACTGTGGGCAGTTGTGACTTTTATGATACGTATCTCTTAGCCTATCGCCTCTTCTGTAAAATTCTTCCATTTTTTGAACATCATCAAACTTTGTTCTGCATCTGTATCCAAATTTGAAGCAACGTTTTATTGCCCAATCGATTAAATTCTAATTACAACACAGTACTCACCTCCTTTACCATAATGTCAATTATCTTTTCATAGCAATCAATAGCAGACCTTGATTTCGCTTTACAAAAGCATTGAGCCGCAAATTCATAGTTTATAAGAGCACTATCATTGCGCTTCAAGAGTCTTTCGTTCCTTTCTGCAGCGTCAAAATATGCTCTCCCGTCTCCTAGATGTTAGAATATAGCTACCTCCATATATTGTATGTCGTTGTAAATTCTGAGCCTCCCAAGTTCGTTCCGTGATCACCGAATGATCACCATTTATATCTATTTATAATCAAAGACAATAACTTCCTTCATAACTAAGTATGCCTACCATTACTTTGTTTTGAACGATTATTTGGTTTCGTCTATTATCGGACGTAATATATATATATCTATTTAAAATATTTTTGATCAAAAACATGGCCATCTTTTACCTAAAATATATAATAAATGACAAAATGTACATAATATTAGATTTTTTACCCATTTATAAAACAATTATTCGAAAACATTGATCAAAATTTAGAAAAATATGCTCAATTTTCTTCGAAATGTTTAAAAATTGAATAAACATTTTATATTCAATAAAAATTAAATTTGTGTTTTCTTTCCATCATTGTATAAACCTCAAATTCTCACAAACTTATTTTGGTACAATTCTTTTGTTAAATATACCTATTTTTATCATTTTGTCATTCGTGTCAATTTTTTTAATAAATTCTTAATATTGCACACATTATCCATTTATTTATAAATATGTAAATAAAATATGATTTTTATTTTTAGCCATTCAAAAAATATTGGTCAATGTAAAGTAGAGGAGAATTCATCAAATTCAAGTAGTTTGTGATTTGTCAATACAAATTCTATGCAATTAAAGTTTTGTAAATGATCACATTTCTGTACTTTTTCCGATATTATATATTTTTGGTTTTAATTATTGCAGATTTTATATCTATTAGTTTTGAATAAAAGTCTATTCGGTAGTTCGACCAATAT
>JWZT01002700.1:19000-33688 GCA_000827895.1 Thelohanellus kitauei | reverse complement strand
AGTTATTTGAGGATCTTTATTATTAATCCTATTGTTTATTGAAATATATAAATTTTTCACTATTTTTCATACGTTTGTTATAATTTTAGACGAAAGAAGCTAAAACTAACAATGAAACACCAATGACACCAAACCAACCTGATATATTTGATCTGATAAAGGTAATTGTAAAATAATATTTATGATTACATATTACTACACGTTCCATTGAACTCGGCTATCGCTTTTTTTTACAGTTATATATTATATTTAATATAAAGCATTAAAATAGATATTTAAAAAAAATGAATGTTCCTTTGATTCAACGTATAGGTGAATGCATCATAAATTATTATTTCAAATATTTATGTTTGATTCAATATTAACGATAGGTCTAGTACATAGGTTCCCAAGATTGTTTGATCTACCACCGCTTTTGAGAATAAATTTTTTTCAAACGCCCACCCCCTCCATTAGGTATTACAATAGTCGTATTTCAGCTGCGCGTGGGCTTAATTTTTTTAAATGAAAATATCCACAAAATAAAAAGTAAAATAATTCGTGGATATCTAAAAATTAATGTAATATTAAGAATCCAGAATATCCCGAATGATAGTGACGCAATCTAAACATCATCGTATTTTTCCTAGAAGTAAATCGTCTTTCTACGTGTACAAATTAATTGATGAAGATGCGACTTTTTGAGTGCTTCAGACATACTTTTGATGTTTTTCATTATTTTTAGTATAAAAGTGCTCCAGATATGTTCTATATTTCAGGCATGAACTATATTTAGGGACACAATTCTCTGAGGGATTCACACTCTCATTCCTGACCTCCACTTCACTTTCCCATTGACTAATAATCTATAGTAGGCTATATGATTGGAAGAAGTACGCACAATTATAAACCAATTGTGTTAAGCGATTATCGTGTGGTCATTCAAATCCAAGGTATTCTTTGAGTCTTATACTGGCAGAAAAATTATACAATTGAAAACTGTTCGGAGAATTTTTGCTATCAATATTTTATGAATTTGCTCTAGTTCTGGAATAGAAATAAATCAATAATCATTGTTTTCTTGGCGATGGCATAGTTATGCACAATTGGCAGCACGGGCATTATAATATTTCAACGTCCTACCTCTCAAACTCTTGTCTCTCAGTATTTTCTCGATTTATTTTCCTCTAAGGAGACGATGAATAAAACCTTCTTGTCTATATGAGCAGTTTGAATTTGGGAATTCAGGCACAGTAAGGTCAATTGAACGAGATAATGCTATCAAGTTTTAAAATTCATAAATTATGAAGCGCAACAATATCAAACAATATTTAGTACAATTTCGGTTCCGCGATTATATCATAAAATTTACGCGCGTAAGACTGAAGGGAAATCCCACTGGAATACCCTACATTAATATAAAATTAATTTTACCAATTATCATTCTTAAAAAAACAATTAATATAAATAAATTCAAATGATCATTAAAATCCATAAAAAATTGTATTTTACTGATTTAAAATTCTTCAAAATATCAACAAGAACAAAATAAAGGTGATATATAAAGCTAGTTGAGATGTAACAGTTTGTCAACGTCTGGTTCCCATTTCGTGAGCATCACTCGCTAATCGCTATTTACGGTTATGTTTTGTCGACTTCTTTTTTTTTGAAAGTAAACTTGAAATATCACTGAATCCTCGTTCAACTAAATAGGATGAAGAAAATGCGATTAAAAATAAGTTAACTATTTTTCACAGTCAACGATATAGCGCTGGTATTGCTTTTTTGAAGAATCCATTCCTGGAAAATTTGCTATTTGGTTTTATATGTTGTTAATCAACAACTCTAAATAATTGTAATAAGATGCTTTAGGAACGATTAGTTAATGGATTGTTGCATACATGTTATGTATTTTTTTGTTAGCGTTTAGTTTTATGATTAAAATATGTTAAATACAGGTATAAATCATTTCGCATATTTATCAATCATTAATATGGTTTTTGGACAACGAACACTACAGTATATTCGAATCAGTGATTAGTGAATTTCTTCTCTTTTGCATTTCGATCAATCGACAACTCATCAATATTGATATTTTCCTTGTCAGACTCTTTCAAATGTTGTTTGAGTTATCCTGTTTGGTCTATTCCTGGTTACTATGTAACGATATTAATAGCACCCTAAACACATAAATATAATTCATTGAACTGTAAAAACATCTAAAAGTTTTGGTTTCGAAAAAACAAAGAACAAAATAAATAGTTTCTCTCAGAAAATAATTGAATGTCGGACAAAACTCGAATTTTGGTCAGTTTGAGTTCACTATCACATATGTGAATCCCTTATTTCTTTTTATAAATGTGATATTATTATTGATTTGTTATTAGTCTCTCGTTGATTCTCTTCTAGATGGTAAAAAATATTTTTCACTAGATTTTCTCATGCCTTAAATTTGTTCACCAACGCCCCCTTTGGGAAACCATGATCTCGGTTAACCACATACAATACAGTCGTGATCATCATTTTAGATATTGTCGAAAAAATTTCATCAATTTTTATATGCCGAGCAAATTGAATACATTAATCACACAATGATATATTCAATTTGGATTGCGAAAAATCGCACTCGTGTGATTTTTTTTTTGATGATATTGATTATCAATCATAAGAAATTTAGGTGATAAATTTATATTAAAGGCAAGAGATGTTGTCTATTGCCTGATGACGCTTATAATCCAATGCGGCATGCTTCAGAACCCTTATTTTTGTTTACATTTTTATCGAATATACACCCTCTTATCTTTTTATCACTAACGACAAATCATAAATATTCTTACATAATTGTGTAAATGACATTTTTATTCGGTTTAATATATAGTCTTCGAATAGAGCACAGGAACCCACACCAATGTTCGAGAGCTTTAAATTTCTGTCTATTTGAGTGGAAACTGCATGCGAGGCTCTACATTTTTTTATTCAGTTTGAAGAGTTAAAAAAGGATTGCATTAAAGCACCTAATAAAGATGCAATTCACATATATTTTTATGTTTTGGAATCGCTTTTAATATATTTCTAAGTTAAATTGTGAAAAAACGTAAAACGTTCCATATTTTCAACCATCATCTAAAAATCAAAGTTCCCATATCTCAATTTTGTAATATGATACAAGGGTTTAGAATAATTTAAAAAACGAAAATTTGCCGGTAAATAATGATTTATATATTCGAATAATGTACTAATACATCCCAACATGAAATAAACACAACTAACATTAAAAAATTGCAATGCATCCAAAGCATGAACATTTAGGCTGTGTCAATGGTTCCGTCCGATAGTACTGATGAGTTAATGATTCGCCCTAATTCATGATCAAAAGCCGTTTTCGTGACATTTGAATTTTGTGTTTTACATCTTTAAATATCTAATATTGCACGTCATATCACCACTCAATCTTAATGGATAAATATTATATTTTCTATCACTTGATATTCCAAGTAAAGTGTTCATATCTCAAAAATACATATCCTAATTCATTCAAGTCAATACATAAAAAGGTAAACAAATACAAAAAAAAGTGCTATTTTTATCTTGTATGAACTATATTTTCTGCTTCATAAAAAGTGGTCGTTGGCAGATACAGAACATATAATCAATCCCGATACCTACATTACTGACTTATTGATTGCTGATAAAAATTGTTGATAAATATTTTACCAGATCCCGTTAACCAATACTACAATGTCCTGGCCAGTTAGAGTTAATTCATTATGTTCATCATCAATGTGTCGAACATATAAAATTGTAAATATTTTTAATGACCATTGATGAATCGAATTACATTTCTGGTAACGCACAGAAGAAATGTTTTGTTCCAGCATTAGACTACAACTTTAAACCTAATCAACAACCAATATGGCACGAATCTGTACGTTCACGTATAATGGGAACGATCTGTTGAAACGTGAAATCATTTGAAGAGAAAAACAAATCAGAAGAGGCAAAATGTATGATTATATTTAGCGATGGCCTCCATCTATGATGAGTAATAATCCGGATGTCAGACAATGCTAGAATAGATTCCAGGCACTCCCATGTGGAAATATCCCCTCTTAATATTCTAGGAATATCTATCTTGAATTAAATTCTATTCTAAACATGTGAAGATATTGCCATTTCGATATGCCAACAAAATGCGAAAAAATGATCTGTGTGTATGAAAGTTATAGGTTTATATTGGACATTAACCATTAATACTGAGAATTACCTCTGTACTGTTAAGTAATATGTCTATCAATAGGAAGGGTATATATCGTTTTGGAAAGCTAATAATTCGTATTTATCACATTTTTAAGAAATGATTGAATAAAAACTGAGCGGGTATATCTAGTAATCAAAATTAATTTTATCATCAAATGAATTTTCTTTCAATTTCATTTATAGTTTGAATTTCGTAATTTTCATTTTAAAATTTAACTGATCGTGCGCAGAATACACGACGAAATAAAAATATACCTGCCTTTCTATATAATAAATGAAATAAGTTATCGATTGTATTTTTTAGAATGTATCATTAAGGTTAACCTGATTTGTGTCTCTGTATAAATTCAGCTATAAAAAGATATATATGCACGATGGATGGTTCAATAAAAAGCTGCCAATAATATAATAGATTTCACACAAATAGATTCAAGTAGTTGAAGGTATATCAAGTAACGTATATACTAACGAATAATTAAATGGCAAATCATTTGAAAGATGGCAGTTAACACAATTCTGAAAATGGATCTACTTCCGAAAGACGTTCAGACAGCTCTTACAATGTCAAATTAACAAAAAACAACTATCTTAATAAGACTCAACCAATAAACCATAATTTATAGGTAGCTACTTTGGTTTAACGATTAGAAGTCGAAGAGGCAATGCCGATCGCTAAAAATGTATACAGTTTAATATTTTTAATCATTCCTTTCCATTTCAAAATGCATAAAACTGAACATGTTAATTTGCAAAAGCTTTATCAAAAGTTTATTACTGAGCTAGAGAAATCGAAATATAAATTTACATTTTTTTTGTCAATATAATGTATTTTTACTTCATTTAATCATTTTTTGTATCTGTCTTTTCTTCGTATTTCATAATCTGGACATAAATTTCTAAAAATAAGAAACGATTGTTTGATTCGCTTAATTATGAAAAACCCGAACGGAAATATAATGCTTACAAAAACTATCGTATAAATTCCGTTTTAAAGGCCAAAATATTTGTGTGGATTGAAACATACGGTGCAATACATCATAATCTATGTAAAATTTTCGAAATAATTTGCCTTATAATGAATTTTATTTAATCTTATCCACTACACTTAAAATGTAAAGAAGTGGTGTATACAAATCTTCACTAAGAATCTTGTGCAACAAATTAAGGAAACGAATAAAATTAAAATTCGTGTGTAATAACATATCTTTTGTTAACTGCGATATAAAATACATATAACGTCAGATCATTTTCTGACAACCATCTGTAGGTTTTTGGCTTAATACTGTTAATTGTATTCTGTTTAAATGTTTTGACAGTGACAAATATAGTTCGATCTTTGTTTCTTTTTCTAAATAAAAAAGTTACAAATTTTTTAACTCTATTTATAAATCGAACAAATGATTAATATATCAATTCCTTATATAGAAAACTTGATTTTTAAATTTGAATAGAAAATAGGTATGTTTCAAAAATTTGAGAGAAATCGACATTATTCATGAATTTTTTAAATCGTATTTATAACGGAACTATTTCTCAGAAAATTTTTTATAATATCTTACATTGCATTTATTTTATAAATAAATGTATAGATACGTTACTCCAATATTTTGATCAAACTGAGATTGTCTTTAAAATTTTGAAACTATATATTGCTAAAAATTGAATTATACAAAAAGAACACGAAAATATTTATATTTTTGTACAAAAATTTTTCAGCACCTTTGCTCAAGTAAATATATGTCAAAAGGTCTATTATTCATAATGTTGAAAGATTATAATTCTAGTTTATGATTCTTCAATAAGATATTTAATGTCTGATTGCGAAGTTTTTATAAAAAAAATATTTTATACCTATTAAAACTGCTGCATATGATTTAGAATAGGTTAAATGGGTTGTTTATAGATTTCTGATGCATTAAATTTTATAAAAATCATTCAGATTTAATGAAAATTAACAATCTCTCCGACACATCCGAACCCTTTATCTCACCAACTGAATATTTATTTTAGATGTTATAATGTTTATGATAATCAGGAATGTATATTCAGTCTTAAATATATGGAACCCCAAACTGACGAAGAAACACTAAAAATATGTCATACCTCCATTCATATCAAACATGACGAACGTGAAAACATATTAAAGAAATAAATTCTTGAAAAAATGAAATGAATTGGACATTTATCGAATGATTGCTTTATGTTGTATATTTCTATTTTTTTAACGAAAAAATAATACGCACCAAATTAGTCATTTAATAATTTCAGTTTAAAATTGTATGCATATATTAAATCTATATAATATACATTTCAATCAAAAACCGATATTCTCTATGGTTTGTTTCGATCCATATTTATTAATTCTAAGGTCAAATGAGTACAATCAACGGTATGTAACAACAAGAGGATTGTTGATTTGGACATTCTAATCAGACAACATTGAATGAATGTTACTCAGTTTAGAATTATATCAGTAATTGAATAAACTTTTTATGAGATTAATGAAATATTTACAAATGATTAAAGATTTATGACGGTTTAATTTTGTTCGTCGTCGCTGATGAAAAATCGATCCTGGCATTTTATATTTGTTAATGATTATAATTGAAAATGCAAGCGCGATAGAATATGGTCATTATAAACTGTTAAGCGTCTAAGTAGTTAATATTGGTAATTTGAGATTCGAACAACACGGATATAAAATTTACCTTCTAAGAGTGCATACCGAGACGGAGAACTGTTTGATTTACCTAAGCAGTTTTGAGTTGAAACGCAAGTTGAACTCAATCAAACCATAAGTGAAGACACAAAAAATGTCAATTTACTGATCTTAATTATGCGGAGGCATATGAACTCTTGAGTTTAAATTTTGGAGCGCATTAATTAGATGGAGATCCCTTATGTCGACATTACTGAGTACCTTGACAAATTATATTGTGAAAACATACCCTATACCTGCAATCGGAAGACCTTTTATGGTCAAATCAAAAAATGGGAGAAGTCGAATCGGTTAAAAGTTACATAATACAACATTACAAGACCGTCAACTGGTATAAATTACGACCTCAACTAGATAGAAGATTCGCGAACAGAAAATATGCAGGATAAATGGCGATCAGGTAGAATACGAATTAATGAAAATATATTAATCGATCAAAGTATCTTTATATACGGTTCAGAGGGTGTCATTACACACTAGCTCCCGTTTGGAGGTAAACAAAATAAATTGTTACAATAATTTTCATACTCTCATCAAAAGAAAAAAAGTTAAAGGGTAGAATTTAGACAAAGACCACTAGAATTAAATGTGGGAATCCGAAACACAAAAAGCTCTCTTAATGTACTTCGACAAATTTACAATATAACTTTTGTGGAATTGTGGGTCATTTTTTAGAAGATTATGTTAAATTTTGCATGTTATCAACAAGAAACGTCAATTCTTCGCATGAGCAAAGTTTCATGAAACCTATTTTGGAGGAAAATGAGGAAGAAAACGAACCAAGTATGACATTATATTATTACGATGGCAAGGTAAATAAATGAGCATATTCCAAATAATTAATTTAAAAATAAATTGAAGGATTCTCAAAATGCTGATAGACAGGCGCATCTGTATCATGCACCAGGTCGAAAATATGGAATTATTTGTGTATCATTCCTTACAAAAATGCAAAGATTTTATCAGATATAGGAGATCATCTTTTAAAATAATCGGTAAAACATATGTGCTAGTTACATATTAAGGCAAAACGGTATAACTGGCTGTATTTGTTACAGCCGGAAATTTCACTCAACTTTTAGGCTGAGATTAAATAGAAGCCGTTTCAATATAATCACATTCAAATCAGATAAACTCTTAGGATACAAATTACAATTTCATCACGATTAAAAATATTTCGAATTACAACACGGATTTCGAACCAGATCATTTGAGATGAAGAATATCAAAGGGACGTTACACCTATCTCAAAATTAAGAGACATACATGTTCACAAACTCAGGGTTGTCCCTTTTTCTATCATAAGAAACGTGGAATACGAACTAAAGCGATTATTTAAGCAAAACGTCTAGAAGAGGTGTACCCCTGGACAATGTGCTTAGACTTGGTGTTTACAAGAGTTAATTTTATGAAGAAGGATGTCTTGATACGCTTTGTGGTGAATTATAGAAAACGGTATAAAATACAGTATCAAGGCTCACTATCAACTTTCATGGTTCTACGAGTTGCATGAAAAATAAGAGAAGAAGCATGGTATACAATTATTGATTTTAATGATGCATACTTGCAGATGGCATTATATAAGAAATATCAAAACATATTGATAATCTCAAACATTTATCACCCTTAAAGTAAAACAGGATGCAATTTATAATTTCATCAACACTAGGCATCTTTAAACGGTTATATAAAGCAGCATACAAGATATGCCAGGTGTATGAAACTTTTTAGACGATATAATCATTTCATGGAAAGATTTTGATAAGAAAAGATACTGAGGGGAAAGGGTATTACCGCGACTAATGGATTAGAATACCAAAACCTAGAAATAAAAATGCAAATATATTAAAGGATGTGTTAAATAAGGGCGGCATGTATTAATAAAAATGTATAAATCAATTCCAAGCGAATGTCAAAGATATCAACTCCTTGCAAAGCCCCATAAATAAAAAGTAGGTTCAGTCTCTACTGCGGGTGTTAATTTACTATAAACGATAGATTCAACAGCTACAGTATATTTGCAGACGTTTTTATGATATGACCGGTAAAGGAGTTTTTTGTGAAGGGAATGAAAATTAAACAAATATTCTTAAACAACTAATGAATATCTTACGAATGAGGAGACATTGGCAAATTTTTATCAAAATCGGCAAACCATATTTGCTACGGTTGCTTCAGATATAGGATTATGAGCCATATTATTACAATGATCAGATTATGGTATCGAAGGTCTTATATATTTCGAAGCAACAGTTGGAAACAAATCAGATAGAAATTACTTGTATCTAAAATGAAGCGTTGTGGAATTATCTGTGTATTAAAAAATGTTACAAATTTTTGTTAGGTAGAAAATTTAGGATATATACATATCCTAGACATTATACAAATGATTTGTGGTCTTCTAAGTGGTATTTTCTGAAAACATGTAATCGTGGTATATTCGTTGCGGATAAAAATAAAATGCATACGACTATGACATTATATACAGGGAGCCAAAACAAAACACACTGGCAGACACATATTAATGATGGTAAAAATAAGCTTATACTCGAAAAAAGGCACCCAAAGCCATTATTTTGGTAGAATTTCCTTCATTTAACTATGCACATTGCAAAACGGTTCATTTAATGTTTCTGAATAGTCAGAAACTCGGAAATACGTTCAGTTTAGTTGGCCTAAAAAACTACATCCGTATGTAATAGACATATTTTTTGTGAAGCAAGATTGCATACCATCGAGTACGACGTTATGATATCGAATGATAGGATCGCCACTCCTATAAAGACAAGAAAGAATGTTCTTAAATTGTTACACGAGGGCATCACGAAACTTCAGGTATGAAATGTTTGGCTAGACCCTTTGTTTGATAGCCGCATATTTCACTCGACATAGAATAATCTTTTAATACATGCCATATTTGTTCACTTAATGAACATAATTTGGTAGCGACACCTCTTTACACTTTGAATTCAGCAAGTTATTATCTAGAGCAGGGGTGAAGAACATATGACCTGCGAAGAGTGTTTGGAAATACATGGTAATTATGCCTGTGAAAATATCCTGACATAGTCTCCCAATAGTTACTTTCTCTACCTGCAAAATTAAAGTTTTAAAAACTAAGTACTAATTAAAAATGACTCGTCGTTATTTATCGTCTGATTTAGTTTGAAATTGGAATTACACCAATAGAATGTCATCATGAATGTTTTCTAGAAACATAAAGTTGTTAAGGAGCGTCGCATAAATAAAACTGATTGGATATATAAATATTTTTTAAAGAAGTCGACAAGAGTGCAGTATGTTTGTGGGACAATAAAAGTGTTTCCATGTTGAAAGACTAAAACATTAGCCAACATTATGTCACCAAGCATGCAGACTACGGCAGTACTTTATTAACATAAGAACGATCAATAAGAGAAAAATAACTGCACAGAAAGCTTGTAAAGCTGCAGGATATTTTCAGAAAAGACAAAATACATCAGATAGCAGATATTCATGCAAGCTTCGAGGTAGCATACAACATAGCTAAGCACGGAAATTCTCTCTGTAATGGTGAATTTGTCGAAATATTCCTGTTAGATGTTGTAGATCATGTCTGTATAGAAAACCGCCAAAAAATTCGAAGTAATCATCTTATCAAGAAGAACTATTGCTTGCCAACATGAAGAAATTTATGAAGATGTGAAATCACAACTTACCAGACATGTATCTTCATTTCAGCTCTTTCCACTGGCATCGGATTAAAAACTGGCATCGATGATACAGCAGGAATGCTGATTTTTTAAAGAGGAATTTTACGAAACTTCGAAATCCCCAAAGAATTACCGTCAATAGAATTAATGAAAGACACTACTACCTGAAAAGTTTTTTTCCAATGCTGGAAAAGGTTTGCATAAAATGCCATTACCATGGTAGAGAATGACAAGTATTACGCCAGATGGTTCTCCCTCCTTTAAAATAATGAAAGTTTGTCAACTTCAGATAATGAACGACCATGTTGCAGAAGTCGATTCGAACAAGAAGTTGATATGTTTGCATTGTATAATAAACCATGAGATATTAAGCCAATATGTACTTGATATGAAACATGTGGTGGATTCAATCGTAAAAATTGTTAATTTTATTCAGACAAGAGGTCTATATCATGGATAATTTATCCGACGTATTGAAATATATGCTTTGAATCACAATGATGTCCTGTATCTAACCTCTGTATGCTGGTTAAGTTTGGAAAAAATTCTTAAACATGTCTGTGATTTGCAGAGAAAAATGTTAATGTTTTTGAAAAAGGGAAGGGAAAGATGTTTAATATCCGCAGCTAAGAGAATCACTGTGACAGTCAGATCTAGGGTTTGCACTTGATCTTTTCGAGCACATTGAAGAACTTAACACAAACATCCAAGGAAATGGTGTTTTTTCTCATGAAATGTACTATGTTATGAAGGCATACTAGGTAAAACAAAAACTGTTTTCTCGACATGTCAGTTAGAAGATCACGGCGTACTTACCCACACCCTAAACTATGGAATTCCAGATTACGTTTAGTAAAAAATATACAAATATGATATCTCCATTGGATATTGAATTTACTCGTCGTTTTAGGGACTTCTAGAAACTTTCTGGTGAGTTTGATATCTTACAATAAACCTATACAATCGATTTTGAATCGGCACCAGCTTCTCTACAATTAGTATTAATTTACCTGCAGTGTGACATTACACTTGAAGAAAAATTCAAATCGGAAAACATTGAAAAATTTTATGTTAAACTCAATAAGTCAAAGTTTATCGACTTGACAAAGATGGGCATGAAACTACTTGAGCAGTTCGGGTCTACATACATCTGCGACAAAAATTTTAGACCATGAACATCAACAAGAACGAGATACGTTTCAATTTAAATGATATTCACGTCAAGTCTTGGATAAGAATTTCTACTTCAAACATGGAACCAGAGTTCGAAAATTTTTGATACCTTTGATAGACCATAAATGTCTCATTAACTTTAACAATTATCGCATAAAATAAAGTCACATTATTTAGTTACATTTATGGCTGTATATTAAATCCTAATTCATTACATTCCATACGATTTATTCATTTTCAGATTAAGTGGATTAATACCTGGTAGAGGTATTAAATTTTAAATCTGGCCCTCCATGAATTCATTTGTTCCTATCTGACCTGCCTAATAGAGATGTTGCCGGCACTTGCTCTAGAGAGTCCACATTGATTTTACTGACGCGCTAAATGGATTGATGTGGCTTGTTTTTATTATGCGTTGACGCTATGGATAGACTTATATACTATGTCGAAAATAAATTCGGAACACCTCATGAATTTCTTTACGATCTACCATCAAGCTTTAAAATTCAAAAAACTGCTCGTTTCCAATAACCGAAAACAATTTTATTCGAATGAATACATAGAATTCTGTAAAACAAATTCGATAAAATTAATATGATCAGTTCCATATAAATCTCGGACAGTCGGAAAGGTTTAGCGAGCAATAAGGTTTTTTGAATACAATTATCGATAATATCAAGATAGAATTAATCCTAAGAAACGTCTATAATTAGCGATATATTACTATACAAATACAATGACATCGACAACTAACCTATTTTAACCAGAATTAATGTTAGGAGCTTTAGCCCAGGGTTACTGCGATTACATATGTCTTGATGTTATGTCAAGGGACAATTATACTATTTAAAAAAAATTATTTGACAAGATTATAAAATATAGAGAATTTGAAAGCGGCTAGGTTATTTGTTTAATTAATAAAAATTAATCAAGAGTACAGCCTACTAGATTTGTTGATAGAACAGGAGAACTATCCGATCGTGTTGGTGATAGAAGAAGTGTGATGATGAAACATTCAGATCAAATAAGGTCGGAGAATAGAGCTCTAAGCTGAGAAAAACCACGATCTAGAAAGCTGAAATTATGGCGTCCCATTGGGCTCAAACGAAAATGTGTAAGAGCTGATATTAAGAGAGAATCATCACCAAGAACTAAAAACCTAAACAAAGAAGATTGATAATGAAAATCTAAGAGTGCAAAACAGTTCAACAATTCCAACATCTCTAAGATGATCTAGTCGCATAGGAACGCAGACAAGACATCCGTATTTGGAATATGCGGCTGGATACAGTAACAAATAATAAAAAAGATTGACAAGATGTTGTATTTGAAGCTGCAAACAAAATAGAATATTTTTATTATTATCTGTTTGAGAGTTCAATTAGTTTCAATGATTTTTAGAAATATTTCGCAAAATGAATGATTAATGATCAATAAATTAGTTGTATAATTAATATTCAGGGTTTAATCAGTCAGAAAATTCTCTGGGAGATCTTCTACGAAATTTCGATCTTTCCTTATAACTTTCATAACGATCAATACAATTCCTGCATACAGCTGTTCGTTAGGAAAATGATTACACATATGGGTATCACCACTCGTTCTCGGAAGTGTTACATTGTAATAATACTTTTTATTAGTACCATCTATACCTTATATGAAAGTCTACACTCCTTTATTAGACCATTTAAAGATCCAGAAAAACAGACATCCCACTCTGGGCAGTTGTGAAGTTTTTGATATGTATCTCTTAGCTCATCGCCTCTTTTGTAAAATTCTTCCATTTTTTGAACATCATCAAACTTTGTTCTGCATCTGTATCCAAATTTGAAGCAACGTTTTATTGCCCAATCGATTAAATTCTAATTACAACACAGTACTCACCTCCTTTACCATAATGTCAATTATCTTTTCATAGCAATCAATAGCAGACCTTGATTTCGCTTTACAAAAGCATTGAGCCGCAAATTCATAGTTTATAAGAGAACTATCATTGCGCTTAAAGAGTCTTTCGTTCCTTTCTGCAGCGTCAAAATATGCTCTCCCGTCTCCTAGATGTTAGAATATAGCTACCTCCATATATTGTATGTCGTTGTAAATTCTGAGCCTCCCAAGTTCGTTCCGTGATCACCGAATGATCACCATTTATATCTATTTATAATCAAAGACAATAACTTCCTTCATAACTAAGTATGCCTACCATTACTTTGTTTTGAACGATTATTTGGTTTCGTCTATTATCGGACGTAATATATATATATCTATTTAAAATATTTTTGATCAAAAACATGGCCATCTTTTACCTAAAATATATAATAAATGACAAAATGTACATAATATTAGATTTTTTACCCATTTATAAAACAATTATTCGAAAACATTGATCAAAATTTAGAAAAATATGCTCAATTTTCTTCGAAATGTTTAAAAATTGAATAAACATTTTATATTCAATAAAAATTAAATTTGTGTTTTCTTTCCATCATTGTATAAACCTCAAATTCTCACAAACTTATTTTGGTACAATTCTTTTGTTAAATATACCTATTTTTATCATTTTGTCATTCGTGTCAATTTTTTTAATAAATTCTTAATATTGCACACATTATCCATTTATTTATAAATATGTAAATAAAATATGATTTTTATTTTTAGCCATTCAAAAAATATTGGTCAATGTAAAGTAGAGGAGAATTCATCAAATTCAAGTAGTTTGTGATTTGTCAATACAAATTCTATGCAATTAAAGTTTTGTAAATGATCACATTTCTGTACTTTTTCCGATATTATATATTTTTGGTTTTAATTATTGCAGATTTTATATCTATTAGTTTTGAATAAAAGTCTATTCGGTAGTTCGACCAATAT
>JWZT01002700.1:5669-17403 GCA_000827895.1 Thelohanellus kitauei | reverse complement strand
TGAAGTGGTTCATGGTTCCATCCAACCGCCCCAGCTCTCTTACAAATCTTCATATAGTTCGAGGAAGCTGCTAATGTAGGGAGGCGCCCTCTGTACGCCAGAGGTGAGGAAACGAGAAGGCAGACCGTACCGCGAGTTTGGATCGCCTGAGAACTATGAAGGATCACTCCATTCCTTTCGATCGCTCTGCGGCCACATGAAAGGCTCCAGGGGGTAGTAGCTGCTGGAGGGAGCATGAGTGGCTTTTTTTTTCTATGAAAATCGTCTGACTCAAATGTCCCAACATCAAAACACAGAAAAATGCCCAAAACAAAATTTGAAAAACGGGTGTGTGGGGTGCGAGGGTACAAGTCGACTACATCATTTAGAAATAGCGTGTTATATATGAACGAGGGATAAATTGTGTGATTGTTAAATTTCCAGCCAAATTATTGAACCCCAATATGCTCTAAGTTTTTTACTAAAAATTCAATGTCAAAAAATTTGTGTACACAACCCTAACCCCTAATTCAACAAATGGATACTTAGTTAAAATCTCCAACTTTAACCTTTTTTCAACCCAAAAAACTTAGTTATGGCCGTGGTTACTGAAATTGCAATCATGAAAATCGAAATTAAATGAAATTAGGAGAGGAATTGATTGAAGTTTCGAAAAAACGAAGTGAAGTTTAAACGCCCTGAATAATTTCCGCTTAATTTATTTAATTTTTAGAGATTCTTGATGCGCATGATAAATTCACATGAAAAGTAGTTTACGATATGGTAAGGCACATCACCAAGTTGTTGATAATTAAAATGTGTATTATTGTTTATTGTGTATTGAGAAATATAAATTCTCGACGTTGAAACAGTATCTGATATGTTCCATTTAATGATATAACTCTTATAATTACCGATTGATTTACTGCTGTAAAATTTTAATTTTATCATGATATGATTTAACAAAGTCCTATTTAACATAAATTTATCCATCTAAAAATGAATTTACAAATAATTTCGACTAATATAGTACAAATAGAGTTAATCTTTGTAAAAACTGAAGTAACATCTTTGCGAAATTAATTAGAGTTAAAATTTCATTGATTTCGTTTACAAACAGTCTTGTTATTGATGTAAAATTCTTATGATATCTATTTCATATGATTTATGTCATTTTAATAATTTATATATTTTGAGATCTGATATTTTATACTTTTAATTAATTCTTAAAAAAAGATTTTTGTTTCGACATAATATAGTATTTTTTCGATTAATATGATATCATAGTTATACAAGTACGAGGAACCAATTTTCAAACAGTGTTCAATCATTGTTCAGCTTTTTCATATCAGTCGAAAATTAGCACAATATAATTATCAACCGATAATAAAGTTATTTCAAATATAACACGCTAGTTATCTTGTTTTTATCCAATTAATTATGCTACCACTAGCAATTAGAATCTGCGAATATCATCATAGTTTCTGTCTATAATTGGATAAATGTCAATATATATTTTGATCGATTTTCGGGTAAATATTATTGTGGTTTGAGAAATTGCTTGGATACATTGAATGAGTGTGAAAGATTTGAATATCTATTATGAGAAAATTACTGATTCAAACAAAGAATTTTTAGCTAAAAACTTTTAAGACGCCCTTCAGAATTTGATATACATTTCCTCAATCATACTTTTTCATAAAACGGTTAAAATTTGTCTTTATGTCTCATTTATGAGACCAAAACTTTTGGCTATTTCTGAAAATTTGATTATAATTCTCACGTTTTATAATACAGGACTTGGTATTTCGTTGCGCATTCATTATAAGTTACCTCGCCTAATTTACAATAAGAATAAAATAGATTCTTTGCTAAATAAAAATTTCTTTGAGCTAATACTCCAATGAAATTTAAAAAATGTAAAATTGGATGAATAAAGCTGAAAATATTTAGCACGATGTGAATAATTTTCTGGTCGAGGGTGTCCAAAATCTTGGCGAATATAAAGTATTGGAACATAAGTGCTAAATATATTGAGAAATTTGTAATTTTATATTGACAAGAACCAAATAATTAATATATACTAAATCATTTTTCAATCATCTGCTGTTTTTCCAATATAATATGTAATGTTGATGTCAATATGTTTATAAATAATATTATTTGATCTTTTTATATTTAATCTTATATACTTTATGATAAGACAGGTTAACCTTAAGAATTAGAAACGGAGACTGGAAGCATTTTTAACATGATATTTTAGAACAAAACTAGGACTGTGTACAAAATCAATTAGATTTTTATCAATAAATAAATGTAGGGCTTAAATAATAATATATTTTATATCGTCATCCCTATTAAATGATAATATTTTAACTTTGGCTTATTACGATAAAAATTCTAAAGACAGAATTGCATATTGGTTTATACGAGTCATTTCAACCCTATTTACATCTATTTAGTACTCCAGAAAATTTGGTATGAGATAAAGGAGTGGATAATTGCCATGTAGAAAATTTATATTGTGTAAAAAATACATAATTTAGTGCAATTTTTATCATACTGCAATCAATGTCTTAACTAACCTGCATATTTCAGGCTATATTATTTTGTTAAACAATTGATAAATCATCATGTCGATAAAAAAGACATTTAAATATATTTCATTCTGTTAAGGATAAAAAATGTCCGTAACAATTTTGTAGACAAATCCAGTTATATAATTAAAAAAATTATAATTTTTGATTGCCATATATTATGATTAAATTTAAACAGGTGGAGATATTTTTTAACATGTCTCATTTATAGGGTCAATATCCGGTGTCTTCATGCCATAAATTAACACTAAGAACTAGTAAACCTCATGCCCGGTATCAATGTTCATATTTGAAGGTAGAACAGGTACTCAGATTCATCTAGGTAAACGACATACGATACAGACGTGATCATCCTGTTAGTTATTCTCGAAAAATACATCAATATAAAATGCCCCCTAAAATAGAAAAGATTTATCAAACAATGATCTATTTAACAATTAATCCAGAAAAACATCATATTGGCAGTTTTATTTAGTATATATATATTATCAATCATATGAAATTTATTTGATAATATTTTATTAAAGGTGGTAGATAATGTCGATTATCTGATAACGCTTATAATTCCATGTGGCCTGGTTCTGAAAATTTATGTTAGATCACAAAATATATGTAGTAAACACCTCATCGATATTATATATCTAAGTCCAGCTTATAAAATTCTTACAGGTTTTGTCAATAAAATATAAATAGGTTGAATATAAATTATTCGAAGAGACCATAGAAACCTAAACATAGATTATCCATCAAAAATTGCTACCAATTTTCGTATAAGTTGCAAACGATACTACAAATTTTTGGTAATTCAGTTAGATGTTCATAAAAACACATGACATTTAAGCATATACTTAATATGCGATTTTGAAATATTTTAGTGATTTTTCAGTAGTTCTTTTGTTGTTTTTAAAAACGAATTGGACGAATAGATTTGAAAAATTCAAAATGAATACTATCCTAATAACATTGAAGTGCGCCTAACTCATCATTTTATCTAACTCATAAACGGTTCTAACTACAGATAAATGCGTGGTAAAATGATCATATCAAAACAAAGCGATAATAATCAAGTATGTTGCATTCATTGATAGGATAGTTAAATATTTACTCCGTAATGAAGTCAATTCAGATAGATCTGGTAAATTCAAATTTTATCCTTATTTATACTTTAATTTTTTTTTGGCTTGATGTGTAATCTTCGATTTTGACCTACGAAATCTCAAATCTTAAGGGTGAATCGCAGACATAATATTCAAAGATAAATGTCAAATACCTACTTAATTGGGATTGATTGACGCAGTAATTATATAAAATAAGCAAGATTGTTTATCATCTAAACAACGATTTTCCATCAATGCTGAGCAACATAGCAAGTATGCTGGCTTTTCATTTTAAGATATCATTCTTATTTTTATTGAAAGAAATAAGACTTTCACAGATTGAAAATGAATAAAGATATGCAATTAATAACAATTTTAGTATGTATGGCTTTAAACATTGTAAAAATAAATTTAATCAAACCTCTTTATCCTAGATAAAAATAATAATGTTATGAGAGCAGTTAGTTATCGGGGCTAATCATAGATCACATGAAAATAGTAATAAATTGAATGAATATTTTCAATGGCAGTGGATGAATCAAATGAAATTTCTGGATATGTTATATCTCAGTTTTCGTTCCAGATATTTATCGACAACATTAATATCACCCTATAACTACAAGAACGTAAATCTTACATTCAAAACTAAATCAGGTACCACCTTCAAAACTCTTTAATAAGATGAAGAGAAAAAAATTAAAGAGGAAAATTTATAAGTATATTCAGATTTCTGGCTCCAGCTTTGATGATTAATAATGTAAATGCCATACATTACTATAATATATTCCAGGTAGTCAAATATGAATATATTATGGCTAAATTCGCCACGAGGAGCTACGAGTAAATGAATTTAATTTAAAAAATCTTGTAGATATGCTTCTTCAATATGTCAACAAAATTTGAATAAATTATATGAGTAGATGAGATTTAAATGTGTTTATATTCGACATGTACCAAGAAATTTGTGAACCTATCTATCCGAAGCAAGATTTATCACCCTTTTTATAAATCATATTCTGCTGAAAATCATGAATTACAAACAGAACAGGATATACATTAATCAAAGTCTAATTGGCTCAAAATCAATTTTCCTTAAATTAAGACTAGAATTTTAATTTGGTAAACTCCATTTTTTAATTTCAATTGACATGCGTGGAATAAACGAAGACATTCAAATAAAATACAAGCCTCACCATTAAAGAAATTATCGATTATGTCATCAACAATATATCATTAATGTTCACCTAATTTGTGTCCCAGTGTAGATCCGTTTATATAAATTTATATCACTCAATAGATTATTTTGTAAAGGATACCAAAAATATAATAGATCTCACACAAATAGATAACAGTACCTTAAGGTATATCGAATTAACTTCTTATGAATAATTAGATGCCATATTCTTTGAAAGATGATAGTTAACAGAATCTTGCAATGAGTACACAACGAATATGGTTAAAACGGCTCTTACACCGCCTAAATAACAAAATAAACATAAATATAATTCAGACAAGCTAGCATAATTGGTAAATGGCTACTTTTTTTAAGAGTGGGTATTGAAGATGCAGCGCCGGTAGATGAAATTTTATAAAATTCAGTAAATCCTATAGTTCTTTTTTATATCAAAGTACAATAAACTGAATATATTAATCGGAAAAACTCAATGAAATAATAATTACTCTGCCAGAGTTATCAAAATTTAAAGTGCCATTATATTTATGATCAATATAAATTATTTGTGCTGCATTTCACAGCCATTTTTAGTTACAACTGTGGACTTGTCCGTTTGGTTAAAATTTTTTCATCAAATTTGTGAAAATTAGACATGATTTATTTGTTTTGGATTTTTTAGGAAACACTTTACTCATATAAATATCGTTCAAAATCTATTAACATCAATTCCTTTATGATAGCCAAAGTAATTATGTGTTATGGAATACACGATTGTATTCGTCCTCCCATTCAATGAAAATATTTTCGAAAGATTGCCTGGCAACGAATTGCTTATGATTTTATTGACCTCACCTATTAAATAAAGAAGCCACGAGCTCCTGTGTTCATTAAGATTTTGGTCGATAAAATATTGGATTGAATAACACAATGAATTGAGATAATAAATATGACTTCCTATTTTATCTGCCTTGTAATATCCATCCAATGACCAATCGTAATTTGACTACCATAAATAGCCGTGTACACTAAACAGTGAATTAAAAATCTGTTAAAATTTTTAAAAGTTGGAAATATCGATACGATCTTTGTAGCGGTTTCCAAATATTTAGATAATAACCACTCTATAAGTACTTAATATATATATGAATTCAAAAAATGATATCAATTGTGCTTAATTTTTTGGAACACTTGTGAATTCATGTTGAATATAAAATAGGCATTGTTTTCATGATTGTAAAGAAAATCAACCACGTTCCACAATTTATCTATTCTTATTTGAACTGAAGTATTTTTTTTTCTCATAGGATTTTATATATCTTACACTGCCTGGTGATAGAAAACCGTGTGTGTCGTCCTCAAATGAAGGAAATGATACCTTTTTTACGATTCTGAGTGTTGTTTCACCGATTTTGTGATTAAAATTGAAATATTCTTAGAATCACTCATTCCATCATGTACTGTTGAACATTTTAAAAGTAAATGTATGATAAATCTATCTAGTTTAAATATCGCTTTTCTAAGCATTAACATTATCATTTTCTTCCTTATATCATTGCTTATTTAATCAAAAAATATCTTTTATTAATGAAATCTGCACGATTTTATTTGAAATAAACACTCAAATTTAACACAACTGTAATGAAATATTTAAACTATGTTATGTGAATCGATACACCAAAGACCCAATACTGTGGGCCAATTTTTTCTTAAAATAAAGATAAAAAATACTAAAATTATTTCGATATAAAAACTTCAAATTCGAAGGAGCAAATATTATTAAAATCGACAAACAATTAGTGGTTGATAGTTTTCATACATTCTCGGACTTGTTCTGATATGAACATTCGGCAATTTTTTTTTCGAAACAAAAATATATTTATTAGATTTAGATAGTTTTAGACCGTANCTGCCAAATAGAAATTAGGGTCTGGGAATATCATCATAGTTATCTATCTATAATTGGATAAATGTCAATATATTCTTGATTTTTTTCTGCTAAATGTTATCGTGGTTTGAGAAATTGCTTGGATATATTGAATGAGTTTTAAAGATTTGAAAATCTATTATGAGAAAATTACTGATTAAAACAAAGAGTTTTAGTTAAAACTTATTAGACGACCTTCAAATTTTGATTTAAATTTCCTAAATCATACTTTTTCATAAAAGGTTAAAATTTTCTTATTGTCTAATTTATGAGACCAAAATTCTTGGCTATTTCTGAAAATTTGGCTATAATTCTAACTTTGAATAAAAACAGGACTTGGTATTTCGTTGCATACTCCCTATAGGTTACCTCGCCTAATTTACAATCAGCAAAAAATATATTCTTTTCTAACGAAAAATTTCTTTGAGCTAATACTCCAATGAAATTTTAAAAAATATACAATTGGTTGAACAAAGCTGAAAATCGTTTGAACGATATGAATAATTTTATGATCATGGATGTCAAACATCTTGACGAATATATAGCATTGGCGCATTTATTCTAAACATGTTGATAAATTTGATCTCATATAGACAATATCCCAATTATTTATATTGAGTGCATCCTTTTTCAATCATCTGCTGTTGGTTCAATATATTATGTAATGTTGATGTCAATATGTTTATTAATAATATTATATGATCTTTTAAATTTAGTCTAATATAATTGATGAAAAGACTGGTTAAACTTAAGAATTAGAAAGGGAAACTTGCATTTTTATCAAAAATACATGTAGGGATTCGATCATAATTCATTTTATTCTGTGGTTTCGATTAAATGATAATATTGTAGCTTTGGCATCATAAAATAAAAATATATTGGACAGAGACGGACATTGATTTATACCGGTCATATTAACTCTGTTGACATCTGTTTAGGACTCCTGGAAGTTTGGTATGAGATATAAGAGTTTTAAATTTCCATGTTGAAACTTGAAATTGTGTAGAAAGACTCTAAATTAGTCCTTTTTTTACCACAATGCGATCAATATCTGAACTAACCTAATATTTCAGACTATATTATTTTGTTTAACAATTGATGAATCACCATGTCGTTAAAAAAGGACCTGAAAATATTTTTCATTCTGTTAAGGATAAAAATGTCCGTAACAATTTTCTAGACAAATCCAGTTTTAAAATTAAAAACAAAGATTATATTTTTTGATTGCAATTTATAATGATTTAATTTAAAAAATTGGGATATATCGATTAACGTGTCTCATAAACATGGTCAATATCCATTTTCTTCATGCCATAAATTAACGCTTAGCACTAGTACACCTAATGCCCGGTTTCAATGTTCAAATTTATAGGTAAAAAAGGTACTCCGTTTCATCTATAAAACGATTGAGAATACAGTCGTTATCATCCTGTAAGTTTTTTCTCGCAAAAAAAGCATCAATTTAAAATGCACCCAACCAATTAAACAGGTTGATCACAAAAGTGTCTATTTGACATTGAATCCAGAAAAACAGCATCTTAAAATTTTTATTGTTTTGTATATATTTATTATCAATCAAAGGAAATTTATTCGATACTATTTTATTAAAGGTGGTAGATAATGTCTATTATCTGAAAACGCTACTAAATTTAATGCGACATGGTACTGAAAATTCATGTTATTTCACAAAAGATATCTAGTAAACACCTCATCCGTATTGTATATCTAAGTACAGCTTATAAAAATTGTTACAGATTTTATAAATAAAGTTTTAATAGATTATAATTTATTCGAAGATGACACAGGAAACCAAACTTACGTGAAAGAGCAAAAGTTTCTCCTAAGTTGGGTGGAGGTTGCATGGGATGCTACAAATTTTTGAAACTCAGTTAGGTGTTCAAAAAAAACAGATCACATTTAAGCACATCTTTAATATGCGATTATCAAATATTGCTCGGGTTTTTAGGTAGTGTATATATATATTTCTTTACAAATTTGACAAATATACATGAAAAATTCACAATTAATACCATCTTAATAGCATTCAAATGCCGTCAACTCATCAATGTTATATGAGATAACTGTTTAACGGTTTGCACTACAATTAATTTTGTGGTAAAATAAAAAGCTATTTGTAGATTGTAAGATAATCATATCAAAACAAGCGATAATAAGCAAATATCTAACATTTTTTTTTATACCAAAGTTGAAGATTTACTACATAGTAAATTCAATTCAGGTAGAGCTGAAAATTTAGATATTTTATCGTAATTTATACTGAAAAACATTTAAGCTTGATGTATAAATTTTGTATTTCACCTTTATAAATCTCTAATTCTGATGTTCAATCGGCGAGTAAATATTGATAGATAAATGTCAAATGCCTACTTAATTCCGATTACTAGAAGCAGTTCATACATAAAGCAAAAATATTTTTTTTATCAACTCATCACTGATTTTCCATCAATGCTGACGAACAAAGCAAGTATGCTGACATTGGGTAGTAAATATCATTCGTATTTTTTGTTGAAAAAAAGACGTTGACAGATTGAGAATGAATAAAAATACTCACTTAAAAAAAGTGTTGGTATGTATGGCGTTAACAATTGAAAAATAAAATTTGATCAAACCGCATTATCCGAGATAAAAATATTCTTGTTATTTGAGGAGTTAGATAATGGTGTAAATCATGAATCCCATAAAAATAGGAACAAATTGAAAAATATTTTTCAATGGCAACTGATTAAAAAATTATGACATTTCTGACACTATTTAGATCTCATTTTTCGTTCCAGATATTTATCGACAACATTGATATCACTCTAGAACTAGAGGAAGGTAAATCTTACACTGAAAACTTAATCCAGTAACATAAAAGAAACTCTCTAATCATTTAAAGACAAAAACCAATCTGATAGGGAAAATTGATATGGATGTTCAGAGATATGGCTAGGTTTGACGTGTAATAATCTAAATTAATACATTAATAGAATAGATTCCAGGTAGTCAGTCAGCTCTATGGGGTTTTAAATGTAGTCTATCATTTTCATTTTGTAGAAACTTGCTCCTCTCTGGTTGTGGCTCAATCCAGGACTGTTAGCGATTTTATCACCACACCTCGAACCCGTCCATTTGACAGTCCATCTCATGCCTCATAGAGCTTCTGGAGCTTTTTACTTGGGTAATTATTTTGCGATTGGCGATTAGGCCGTTCCTAGAGCTCATGAGTAAGTACTATACTTTCTCAATGAGGTCATCCAAAACCCGATCCCACCCAGTCACTTCATGATTGACCTCTCTCAATTTGTGGTTAGAGTTGAGAATTATCTTTTGTGTAGAAATCTGCCGTATTTGGTATTGCAGTATCGGTGATGGTAGGCGATTTTATCCCTCAATCTCGACCCCATCTATTCGAGAGTCTATCTTTAGCTACAAAGAGCTTCTAAAGTTCCTCTATACTATAAGCGTGAGGTAACCCTGACGCGAGAGATACTGGAGCTCTAAAGGAAGTTTCATAATTTATAAGATTGAAGAGCCTGAATTCCGATTTGGGCACCTCATTTCAGCATCAGTGTGGACAGGTATCAACTGCCGACCAAGACTGCGCTTAAGCCAGAGCTGCTTCAATTCCAGGTCGACAACTCGTGTCTATACCGCATCATTTGACCTGTGTCTTAAGGATAGTAAAGACTAATACAGGCATCAAAGCGCCTCCTAGGAATCAGGGAGGGGGTGCCCAAGTAATCTGAAATCAAGCGGGTATTCAAGATCCCAAGTGTTGCTTGTAGTTTAGTCTCGCGAGTGAGACCTTTACTAACCCACAGATCTGCGTGCGATGCTCCGGAAGAGCCGGCGTTCAGGAAACTGGCCATCCATTTGATAGTGTAAAGCGCATCTAGGCTAGTTTGTGATTAACGTCCTAGCTTTGATTAGTTGTAAGATTTTCGCACAGATAGTCAAATATGAATTAATCACTGCTTTATTCGCCACGATGTGCTATGTGGAAATAAATTGAATTTAAACATCTTGCAGATATTGTTCTATTATATGTAAAAAAAATTTGAAGAAATGATATCATTAGATGAGAGTTCAAGGTGTTTAGATTCGTCATGAACCAAGCATTATGTGAAATACTCATGTTCTGTGTAGTGATACTATCTATCCAAAGGAATGTTTATCACCTTTTTATGCATAAAAGCATAGTATAATTACCATTCTTCTGAAACTCATTAAATATAAAAAGAACGATTATATACCGTTATCCCATCATAATTAGCTCATAATCAATTTTCCTTGAATTTTGATTAGAATTAGAATTTTAAAATTGTCATTTTGTAAGTTAAATTGTCATACGCAGAATAAACAATGAAATCCAAATATAATACACGCCTGACCCTTAAGTCAATTTAATAAATTATTGAATATGTTTGAAACTAGGTATACATAACCCTCAGCTAACTTGTGTCCATGTATGCATCCGGTTATATAAATTTATATCCACTCAATGGATAGTTCTTTAAAAGGCTGATGAAAACATAATATATATCAAACAAATAGATCCCAGTACTTTAAGGTATATCAAATTAAGTACTTATGAATAATTATATGCCCAATTCAGTGAAATATCGACGTTAAACACAATCTTGCAATGGATCCAGTACAGGATAATGTTATGAAAGCTCTTACACTGCCAAACAAATAATAAAATAAAGATAAAACAAACTAGGACGAGCGGACGTAATTGGTAAATGGCTATTTTTTTTTTGTGATTGGGAATTGAAGATGCAGTGGGGATCGTTAAGATTTTATACAGTTCCATAAATTAAATAGTTCGTTTATATATCAAAGTAAATTAAACCTAACATATTTATCTGAAGAGCTATATGAAATATCTATTACTCGGCCGGAGACATCGAAATCTAAAGTGCAATTATATTTTTCGACAATATAAATTATTTTCGAT
>JWZT01002695.1:62663-84426 GCA_000827895.1 Thelohanellus kitauei | reverse complement strand
TTTTTCGGTATAGATCTGAGCCATGGATCGATGACAATAAATTTTAACTTCAGTGGTGGAAGGAAATGTATATTTTTTTTTATCACGCACTGGCCATAAATCCTAGAAAATACGTTTGTACTCCTGCTACTAGTGTTCGTTGAGAAAGACTTACCTTTTCATTATTCAGGAAACATAATCACCATGAAAACAGATTGACTTGCCTTCGAAAATTTCAATAAGCTTATGTGCCTGAATAAATGACAAAACAAGATATACAAAAATTGAAAAGAGACAACGCGTTAGCAACTATATTACCTTTTCATAATTAATATAATTCAGTTTGTTTTACCTGAAAAAGTACTCCAGAATATAACATTTATGTTGAGCAATATTGGTGAAGATAATACAATTCGTGGGATCAATCGCTATCATAATTTTTTTTGATCCACAGCATCAATAATAATATTACAATTACAAATATAAATCAATCATTAACTTATTTGATAGTGACAAATATTTGGCGAACATCTAGCATTAATGGACATTAGATTGTTTTCTCAGAGAATATATCTTAATCTCTTTAACTCCTTCACCAAATCAAGTATTTAAAAAGGTAGATATTGCTCAAAATATGCCTTATATTTATACATGTGTATTTTAATGAATATCATGATAGAAAATATCAAAAAATTGATCAGAAAGATGCAGAATAAACATTGGGAAGAGTATGACATAAGAGAAGTTGGTGAGGATTAGCGGATCATAAATTATGATGCTAAATACGAGAAATTCTTATACTCACATATGCTTGTCTACAGCGGTGTTTTTAACACAAAAATTTAATTATTATGGATAGCTGTTGGAAGTCATTTTAGGCATATTGATAATAATTATTTAGCTATAAATAACAAAAACTGATTTAATTAAATAAAACTACAACATAACTACTACCATGTGCATTAATAATTGCTTCTATCGCCTCCTATTACAGATATTAAACAATTTTGACTTAAAATATATAGAAGGCTGATCAATCAATTTTCCACTTGTTGGTGATTCAACTAGCACAAACACTTGATTTTCATATTTTTTTATTGTAATGGAGTATTCGTCGGAAAAAATCAACTTCGTTAAATGAGGGTCTTATATAGGGTTGAATATCGAAATTAATGACTGATCCACTATGAATATTTCTTCTCATGTTTTCTTTTTAATTTTCAAGAGTAAGAGATGTAAATTCATCACACAGTGATTTGATCAAGGAATATATATAGAACGTTTTTGGCTTAATATTTTATTTACGATTTCACGTGAAAATTCATAATAGTGATGGAAATGTTTTAATACATTAGAATTTGTGTCGAAGAACAAATATAGAGTATAGTAATATATATTTGAAGTATTTATTTACGGTCTTTACTTT
Organism: Thelohanellus kitauei; assembly: GCA_000827895.1. NCBI lineage: Eukaryota > Metazoa > Cnidaria > Myxozoa > Bivalvulida > Myxobolidae > Thelohanellus > Thelohanellus kitauei. Next base: position 83,021 of record JWZT01002695.1, on the reverse strand, counting down.
GACACAGTTCATTACAATTATGTTTTATGTTTTCAAAATGTTTTAACAAATGACCCTATTAAGCTTTTAGGCTAAGAGATCGTTCGAATAAATATCATACTGATAAAATGGATTAAATTTATCGTATTTTCCACAACCTGAGTATAAATAATTAAAGCAACCACTGTTTTAAAACATTATCTACCTAAATTATCAAAACGCACATTGTAAATACAAGCGGGTTTAAATATTTCATTTTTAATCAAATAGTCTGGAAAACTTTAATTAGGGGTTAATATTTTCTTCAATTGAGGAAATATCGAAAACTTTTCTAAATCATGATTCTGTGTAAGATAACAAAAAATACTCTCTGATAAATAATTCAGTGAAAATAATAATAGATGAGTTTTGAAAAGTACAATAATATCTCATTTAACAATTTTAACACATTTGATAATTTTCTTTTAAAGTTGATGAATCAACTCTTATTTATAACAAAGACTAATTCTATTATTTAATTCGTTAAAGACGAGAAAATTTCTATGAAATTATGATTTTCTAAAATTGTTGCAATCTATATAAACGGTGAATCGTTATTTTACAATGTTAAAATTTTTTTCATTATAATAAAAATTCTACGAACAATATTTTGTCAGCCATTAATGATGGTTCTTCGTTAATGGTAGTACATTATCGGATGTTTTCAGAGCATTAAAAGATACGCAACCTATTTACTGGAATTACCTTCTGTTTTTGATCATCATCATTTTGCATCATAAAATAGTATGCGTATGTATCCATCCTATTATTACGTTATTAATGAAGTCAATAAAATTCTCAGCAATTCATTGTGGTACAATTTATTTAACAAAAATTTTAGTGAAAATGATGGAAAATACAATCTTGTGCTTCAACAAACCTAGTTCGTTAGCTGTTATAAGTAATTTTTTTTAAACATTTATTCAAGATATTTATTTCTGTACTGTGTTTCATGAAAATAACAGACATTAATATGGATGAAAACGTTGTTATATTTAAAAAATGACACAGCTGATTTAAGAGTTTGTTTATCAAATTCAGCTCTAAATATATTCTGATGCAAAGGGTTGAATTTAGTTAAAACTGACAATATTTATGCTCTTTTTGTAAGACAATTTCTAATGTTGAAACGAATATTAGGTAAACGCAAAAACAGCTGATTTAAATATTGTCATGAGTAAATGAATAATAGCCCTACATATATTCTGCATATATTCGATGATATACAGGAGGATTTTATATCCCTTCTCTAATACAGATATGGCAGATACGTCAAATTTTAAGATGAAGTTATCATAACTCTCGAACAAATGATTAACCCTAAATAAAATTCCGAAATGAATAACATGAGTTCTGGCTTCAAAAATCATTACCATCTCTATATTCTTGATTGTTGGCAAGATTACAGATACATTTGGAAATATTCGCGGCGTTCTATTTAGTTGAGAATGCAATCATTGCAATTTAAAATTTACATTCAAAAAAAGAATTCCATTAATCATTTCTGAAAATGGTGATTTTTCGATTTATTCACACGAACCTGGAACAGGAATTGACAGGATTGTTATTAATCCACCATTATATAATATGACAATAATGGTATTCTTTTTGATTTTTAATTACTTCTGTATTAGTAATAAAAAATGTTTGATAATAAGATATGGGTAAAATCAATATTTATTCCGCTAGAGGCCTGAAGACATTTTTATAGCAAAGAAGGGAGTACACTAATTTTAGTTAAGAATATATGCATTTCACATACAAATTTATCAAAAATTTTTGAAAAAAAAAGCCAACAAACAAAAACAAACTAAATATAAACATGAATAAAAATTTATTGATATTTCTTTAATCAATCCAGACACAACTGGTTATATATATATATTGTTTAGGAAAGATACTTTGACTTTTAAGCGGCCAGCACAAAATTCTTGATATTGGAAACCCTCATCAATCATTTTAAATTTTTATTGCTATATATAGACTATACTTACGCCGATTACATCATTAAAAACATGAAAGAACTATTTTCTTATGTAAATAACTCCTTCATACTGGTTTAAACAATATTATGATAAATTATTTCGTATATGGTTTTTAGATAGTTTTTAATAAATGATGCAACAATTTCTATATAATTTTCGGAAAATTAGATTTTATTCATTTGAATACGTTTAGATGACCTTTAATTTATAGCTTTCACATTGACATAAATTTCGGAAAATTTCATATATTCATATCAAAACCTAAAAATGGAATCAAAGGAAAAACGAAATAGTTCAAAAATACATTTAATACAGAGATAGCTATGTACCAAGTGATGTGAGGCTCGTAAAGATCAGGATACAACAAATTAAACATACAAAATTTATTAACAACCACAAGATTTCTATTGAAGATAGAAAAACATATGAAAAGATACAGGAGAACACAATAATGAGTCTACAACAAATTTTTCATTTACATGTAATCATCAAACCCAATACAGTATGGAAAGAAATACTAAAAAATTGTCAAAATTTAAAAATAAGGATGATGAAAGTGATGTGCGTTCCGAATATAATCATCGTTAAATGGTATATTAAACTCTATTACATATTTTATGATTGGCTATCATGATACTCGAAAATCCACCCCGAGCCACACTCGATTATTATTATGTTCTAAAATTTTTGATTTGATGTAAATTTTGAATAACTTTGCTAATGTTGGAAAGAAATGCAAACTGTAAATATTGACATAAAATATGTATATGGTAGTCTATAAGTATATTTTTAATTGGGTTTTGTTTTTATTTGTAGAAAAAAGATTAACGTGCTCGAAAAATATCATATTAATTGTTTAATTTGGTATTTTTAATATCTTAAATATATATAGTTTGACCACAATTCTTAATTTTAGTCCATCTGTGATAAATTTCATGTTATTTAAGAGAAAAACATGTAAATTCGAATGATAAAGTGCACTTCATGATTTAATGACTACTCATTAAACTACGTGCTGGGAGTATTCGCCGATATTGAGATGTGAAAAATGTAAAATATAACTTTGATTAATAGCTCCATTTCCTTTTCGGTTTTAGCAATAATCAGTGCTAGAAGTAAAAAAATGGTCATTTATCATTGTGCAAAATAAGTAAAATGTACGATATATTTATCTAATATTATATGAAGAAACAACCTTCTCTAAATGACATAACATTTAATAACTGTGGATATTAAAATCTAATTTTTGCATGTTTATATTAAATTTCAATATATGATACCCATTGTTTCTGTAGGATGATGAATTAATCAAGTATAAAGATCTTCATATTGATAGCCTATTTTTGATTTGGAATTCGCGTCAATTCTCGCTAACGTACTCGATACGATATCTGTTCAAACAAATGAACTCCAAATTAGTATAAAAAATGATTGCGATATGGTTTTGATATCTTGAAGGATATGAAGCAACTATCCAATGTTTTAATCTAAGTTAAAAAATGACAAATTATATATTTTTATTTAAGATATTTTACTTTAAGATATGAATACTTATAGGATTATTTCCAAGTAATAATGAATATGATGGACATATAGAGAGAATTGTGATTGCGTTGCGCATGTAATACTACTGTTTAAAATAGTCAAAAGTTCACTTAAGATACAGATTCATTGTTGTAGGAACATCAGAATAATATTTCAAAAAAACAATATTGTATTTATATAGAATTATGATAATGATATATTAATACAACCGTTTTATTCAAAATCGAGGATATTTATGTCGTGCAATAAATATAAACTCTTTAATAATATTGAAGGATTCATATTTGTAAGAAAGAATGTTTTTTTATAATATTAGAGCAAAGAGAATCAACAAGTCTATGCACTAATTCACAGTGTTAAGTGGTTTGATAATTTAGTTTTTTTACAGATATCGTTGATCAATTTTCATAAATAATTTACATCTGTAAAACAACTCTCGTGATATCATTTCGCGCCAATTATATCAAATAAAAGTAAATCTCATATCAAGGAAGATTTTGTCGAATCAACGACATGAAAAGGAATATACTTATCGTTAGAATTTTAAATGCAAAAATATATTACAAAACATATTTTAATGAGTTCTGGCTGAGGTATCTAACCAATATTGTTATATATTAACAAGGAAATACATAAATGACTATATAAGCCTCTTAGTATTTACCTTTATAGAAACAAGCATAAAATTACTAATGAGGTTCTAATGAAGAAAAATTTAATCCTGAAATGTCTTGTAAATTATCATATTTCGATGAAAAATAGGTATTCTAAAAACAAAAAATTTATCTTCAAACTAATTTAGGTTCTGAAATTTGGATTCGATATCATCAAAAAGATTTATCATTTCATCATCCGTAGAATGCCATCAAAAACAGCACAAGGATAGGAACGTCTTAACATATATTGGTTGGCGAATGTGACGTAAAAACAGATGTTGACCAAGATAAATTATCATATTAGTGAAAATAACCAAAAGTTTGAGTAGAATCGTTCAACGAATTATCATAGACTTACATTTGGAAATTTTCTATGTTCTATCTTAAAAAGTTGAATTGATATGTCAGTTACTTTCAAGCTTTACAAGGCGTAAGCGAATTAATAAGATTGATAAATGTCAGCGAGCAGTTTCCTTGTTAAGTCTAATACGTAGCTTAATCACATTTTTAATCCGAAAATTCCAATATGAAATATAAAATCATTCATTTTGTATCTTAGTCAATTTTGGGATAGAAAATATAATGCCATATATATTTTTTTCAATATTCTTGACAAAAATTGTAACAGTTCTAAACAACAAAACAATTTTGCATCCATTGCATTTCGTCTTCGATCTGCTCGGTGCCGCAGTTCTAATTACGTAGCGGTAGAGGCGTATGCCTGTCAGGCTAGACCGTTGCTTTTTTTATAACATTCTTCGATGTTAATGACTTTTAACCCCTGTATATATAAAATTAACGACAAATAAATCTTTAGGCGCATGACCCAGGCTGTGCAACTGTTTATCATTCTGTGGTCTCCAGAATGAAATTGTATGTTCGAGTGAAGTAAATACAGAGGGTTCTATAAATCTACATATCCGTTTTGAATTAATTTAGTATTTATACAATCTTAATGAATGTTTGCATGTAATTAGCAAATTTTAGTTTCGATAAAAAACACACATATAAATAGTGCCACATAAATCCTTTATTCTTCAAATTCTTTTAATCGACTGCGAAAACCTAAAACGTTGTTAACCTTTAACCATGTTTTGTAGAAAATCAATTTTTTTCCAGTAAACCTCCTTCAACTTTGGAAAAAAGGGTATAAATTTCTTTCTGAAAACTATCAGATAAATCCATAATTTAAACACGGATGCATATAGTTCATTGCAAATTAATGAATAAGTTATCTTTGCCTTGAAGTCTTTCATTTAAAAAATTTAAATGACATGCCATATCTACCCCGAACACTAGATGAATAAAACATTCATCATTCGATATTAATTAAATTTATGCTTGTATTTAATTCGTTTAAGACAGAAATATATAGCTAATATTTTTGATTACCAAAAAATTATGTAGCTATTTATATTAAAAGACATGAGATTTTTAGGTGTCAGAATATTAAATCGTATTCCTCGTTCGTGTAGAATAGAATCTCTTTTAACTCTCGTTTGATAAGAGACTAGCTTTGAATTTTTTATCCATTTTAGAAAACTATCGATGACGCGTTTTATATTAAAATGTTTTCCCTCCTAGAGCTTCCTCGTTAACAATACAGGAATATTTCAATATATTTTAAATCAGAAACTTTTCTAGTAATATCAAAGGTCCAGATTTTTTATCCATATATCAGTAGCTATATCTATGCATATACTTAGTCATTTTGCAAAACCAATGTAGTTTTTCTCTCATGAGGATTTGAGATTCGCACAGATCACTCCGTGTTTCAGTTGAATGTAAATACACAAATCAGAGTAGTTCTTAAATGACAATAAGATCGTAATTAAATAGACGATTAAAACTGCAACCGGATCTCGATCAGCAATTACATTTGATTCTACTGTTGCCACTGAATTTATTTTAATAATTTCACTTATGTTTTGTGTAAAGTACGAAAAACATCGCCTGCTTACTCTTAAACTCGATACACATAGTTTGTCTTAGCGCGGGGGATCATAAGAAAATTTTTCTCAGTTTTTATCACCTAGCCTTATAGCTACAATGTGTTGAGCAAGGAAAATTATTTCTAATGTATCGGTGATCTGAATTGTTTCAGTGTTTGAATAACAACGAATTCTAGAGGTAAATTAACACTATCGCTGTATTCATGAGCGGAGATAAAAAAATTAATACTTTATCTCTGGAGAACATTCTATATTTATATGATATATTTACATAGATATACTAATTGAGTGGGTCTTTGACATACATCTTTAATATTTGGTCGTAAATTGGGTCACGGAGAAATTTTTTTGATGTTGAAAATAAACAACACGTATCAAAAAATATGGGCTTTTCCCATATGAGATAGAGGGATACGCAGACTTATCAGTTGAATCATAGTTGAATTCGTAATAAAAAAAATCCTAACCTTTTCATTTCGTGGCGATGTTCAAATATGGTTATTCTCTTTGATGTTTTCGTCATATATTTCAAATATGCAAATATTATTTATCAACAAAATTACCTTTAATGACGACCTCATAACATTTGTATCATACAATATCACTGATTTATGCGCACATTCATTTTTAGACGATGGTACAAAATTGATGATTTATTGTTTTTTGTCAATAATTATTGGAATAGATCATGGAGGCGCACGACTCTCCGATGATAACTTTTAGACATTAATCTTATCATTTATTATTTAGCAACAGCTACATATAAATTATTTCCTAACCAAAATAATATTTGATAATCCAATATGGAGGATGGGCTTTCAATTATTCTGTTTTGTTAATATATTCAAAATATTTGGAACCCGAGACAACTAACATTATGCTAGCGAGCACCTTTTGTGTCGCTAGATTGGGTTGTGTAACATGTGATATCGATGTTTACGACGATCATCTGGATATCATGAATAAATAATATAAGGGTATATATCTGTATGCCAATTGCAATATATCCTTATACATCAATAATCAATGTTTAACTTCTATTCTCACACGGTAGAGAGTTCAATATCTTGCAGAAATCTAACAAAAGATAAAATCTGATTATGTTAACAATCCCAAAAATATGAACGTAGCAGTGGAGATTAAATCAGTGAGGTGGTATATAATTTACACTAGTTTTAAAAAGAGGTGTTTTCATTAATTCTTTTTTCCAGATATATGATCGAGCATGTTCTAAACACAGACCCTCCATGGCGCATATTCTCATTAAATATGCCGGGTTTTTATAAATAAACGGATTTTAAATAAAAATATCTACGTTTAATTTGGATAATAGAGTAAATGACCTATCTACAACACCTTGTGAAAACGTTTAATTAGAAATCAATTAATAGGGTACGACCATATCACATATTTAGGGTTGAGAAATACTATTTTCTTATTAAAACGTACATATGAACTTAAAACATCAATATGTACAAAAAACTTTTTTGTATTCATATCGACATTTTAACAATATCTATCAGATAGCTCGTACTTTCAAAACAAAAGGTATTAATATCATTTATTGATAGTATTCTGCTTTATCGAAAAAGCTTTTTTCTAATTGGTAAAACTATATTTAGGTGTCTGCAACTAATTTAATTGTCAAAGTAATGACAGCATTATTATTAATTCAAAAATATCATTCACCATGAATGACAATTGACCTTATGGGTTTTGTTGAAGGCAAATATATTTTCGATCATCATGCATGTGAATCATTTCATGTTATTTACGAATGATAAAGAGGTGATCTCAATTATGCGACACGATTGAGTATTATTTTAATTAATCAACACACAACAGATGGCGTGAATTTTATTAGAGTGAAAAATACAAGATAATCGACTAATACAAAATATCTAAAATGATGGATAATATTATATTTTTTTGGCATATATAAATATATATCGGAAATTTAGGGATGTTAATTTTATTTAACAAAATCACCAAGTTAGAGGATGTGCCAAAATGAATTTCTTTGTTGAAAGTTTATGAATCTATTAAAAACTTTTCAGCATGCCAAACGAATCTCTGATTTAAAGGGGAATGGACAATACCATGTTATGGATTATATCTGAGAATTCGAGAAATCCGTAAAAAAAGTTATCATTTAGCAACAGGCATTTGATACATGTTACTGGCTCATTAATGATCATTTTAACGATGACGTTTAAAATTACATGGTAAAAATACTGCGAAACATTGTAAGTTTGAAATTCACAAATTACAAAATCATTGATTAATTTTGAAGAAATAGACGTCCAAGTAAACGTATATCATTTTATCTCTTTAATGACTTTATTTATTATAACCCTGTAATTTCTGGTGTATGGAGAAATATGTTTTTGGATGCCAGATACATCAAAGTCTCATAGATGTCGGTGTCCTTAGCAAATATTTATATAAGATATGTTATTTCGCAGATCTCTCGTGCGGAAGTGCAAACATCTACTATCGGAATTCATCAATGAAAATGTTGAATAAGAGCTGCCGGCGATATATTACCTATAAAAACAATCGCCTTCGTTGTATTTAGATATATATTAATAGACCTCATCGCTTCTGTAAAGAAACAAAAAAGTAAAAATGAGAGCTATTTTTCGATATGATTGAGAGTTCATGAGTTGTATCCTTGTAAAATGAAAAAATAATTTTTGGTTGAATTTATGGAATGTTCCTCTGATGTTCCATTTGAGGGAAAGAAAACCGTTAAGGTCGCCATTAAAATTTACATGTCTGTTTCCATCCGAACACGTTCGGGAAACGGATATTGTAATGATTGATCTTCAAACTGTTTATAAACAAGAAATCGAGCACGTAAATCGTATCTACGTATATGTAGAATACATCCCATCCTGATAAAAGGGATTCGAATTTCGATCTAGGTTTCAGAAAATGTTTTACAGTTGAGAAACCGAATTACATTTTCGAGTTTGTGTATTCTTGGTTCACGACGAGAAAATCTGCAGATATTGCTCGTATATTAAAGAGACAAGAAATATTTTATCTTGATAATTCAGAGTATGCTCAATTTCGTGCATTTTAACCATTATTTCTTACTAACTTTTCGATATTAACATCAATTCGAAGACGTTTGAAAAATATTTTTATTTATGAAAAACAAATTATGATTTTTGTGGGAAGATACATATTTAAGAAATTAACGATATCAATGTACTGTTTTACTCATAAGTTTAACAAAAATATTGATAATGTTTTGTCACAAAATTTAAAAATCATTTACTTCTGTCCAAATATACATGGTTTAAGTATATCTCCAAAAAACACAACGATATTTTGCGAATCAAATATTGAACGCTTTCTTGACACCTGCTTCAATATTCATTTGTCATAACTCACTATCTCATTGAATATTTCAATGACTCTCGACAGAATAAAATTGGCTTTTAAGCGATTATCTCAATGTGTGTTTGCAAACTGTCTTCAGATTGATCTCATCATGCCATTTTCGAAGAGCGCACCATCTTTTATATTTTTCAATCGTGGTTATTACTCTGACTTCGAACTCTGTCAATTTTACATCTCTACGATGATAAAACAACATTTTCTTTCTAGAACATTTTGAATGAGGTAAAACAGATATTGCGAGTAAGTCATCAAATATCTATCGCAGTTATTAAAAACAAGTTGAGGATCTTTGAATGATTTTATGGATATATGACATAAATAAATCAAATCTTCTACTTTTGTAAAATTATCGTCCGATTCCATCTACAAATATCTGGAAAAAACGCAGGTCCTGCATCCAAAGTTATCGAGACTGTTATATCTCATAGAAATTATGTATCGCGAGATAATGTCGCGGACCATCATTAAGATTCTAAACTCATCTAGTATTTCAATAGCATTTTGATCTTATGTTGTGGTATTAAAGAAGTTGAACGAATTGCAATGTTAGTATGCCATTTGATTCAAAGTACAGATAGGTATAAAGCCTTCGAAGCGTTCAATGGTCCTTTGAAATATCACCTAAAAAAGTATGCAAAATTAGTATTTGTAGGATTAGAAAAATGACGTCTGTTCAAACTTGCAGGAATCGCAACGCATTACTGTTTTTCATATGAAAACACTGGTGAAGGTTATGGAAAGCTTATGTATGTATCATTAATATGCTATTGTGTGTTAGATGTTTTTTAAATTGAGATGACCTTAGTATAGGCTATCAATATATGTTGTGATCAACTACTTTATTTTTAACACGACAGAGATGAAACTTAAACCACATACTGGGTTATCGATTCATTATATAAATATTTCTACGCTTGATGAGGGGACCAGTCGGTGGTTTCGATACAACGATTATCTGATTATAACAAACGATAATAGGTCTGTTCGAGATGTAAAAGTTTTCTTATATATTCATTCCTTTTAGCGTTCTCAAAGATTATTTTTCGAAAAAGGATTACTTCGAGGATCGAAACTTTTCATTTAGTAGGGTAACTCTGCTTTTTCATGAGTCAATTAATATATATGGCAGCGATCAGCTGAGTAAAAAAGATTCGATCAATGACCTCTCTTCGTCGAACGCATCGTGAAACTGTCCCAACTGTTTCTTTTCCTAATTCTTTTTATTAAACGCTTATAGCTTGAAACTAATAATGATAATATATGATCGAGAGATATACTTATTGCGTCGCCCTACCTTTTATTTAAAACTGATAATGCATTCAGCGTGTGTATTATGTTTATTTTTTTACTGAGTTGTTTGTGCATCCATCCTTAATATTAAATATATAATCAAGTATTGTTCGATTAAGGTATGACTAGAGAACCTGGAACTGATCCATCTCCTTCATTCACAGATCAACGAAACTATCGAAATTACCATAGTAAAAATGAACATTGCATTGATGTCATTTTGTCTCCTCGAAAAGCTTTTCAATCAAAGAGGAGTGGAATATGCTCCAAATAAGACATTAGACAGAAAAACGCTACATTTGAAAACATGTAATAATTACCAAGGATCTCATTTACGAGATATATATAACATATCTCTAAACATGGTTTTCATCCGGAATTTCACAAATATCACCTTAAATTCTCCCATGAGAAATATATTTTTAAATAAACGCAAAAAAGTATTTCTGAGATTTTCCACATCAGCCATTCACATATTTCCTTATTGTCAAAATTTCATGAAGAATTAATCAGCACGTACCATAGTAAATTAATGAATCATTTTGAACAATTCAGACCTCATTTTATCATTGAGATAGAGAAATTTCGTCTACTACCCTCAATCAAACGAAGACATATATTTACCAATTCCCAAAAATTAAGTTATTGAAAATTATTTTTTGAATTTTTAAACATTCAAAATGATAAGATTTAAGCACGATTTTCATTTTCGAATAATTCAAACAACAATTTTTATCATGTGTAAATTATTTTGTGTGCACATTCATTAGATTAATGCAGATACTAGAATAGCGCCGACTTTTTGGACTATGCTGCCACATTTAATTCGCAAAATATACAACTGGTCATTAATGCCTTATTGAATGTTTAGAGAATAGGATGTGGGACCACAGTTACTGTATTTAATGATCCCATTCTGCGGAACCTAAAAAGCAACTTATATCTACACTAGAGGATTCGAACCTGATGAGAACTCTTTCCACCAGAGAAGGAAAGCAGGTTGTAGAAACTATTTTTTAACAAACCATGCTTGAAATGTTTGACTTTTTGTTCAAAGTACACCAATAAAATATTAGTAGTATCATTCCTTATATTTTTTTGCTGTTATCATATTTATGATGTTGATTTAGGATAAATAAAATATCTCGATTATAAAAAGGAAGAAATATGTGCTTTTATATTCATTAATCAGGTTCTGTTTTCATGTGAATTTTAGAATAAAACCCCTGTAATTGTAGTAATGAATTAATGCATATCTCACAAATAATGATTTTTCATTAATTTATATAAATCGGGAAAAATGCGTATGTGGATATATAGAAAAATTACGAATATAATATTTAATGTCATATAAAAAAATTATACATTTCACAATGTGGTTTAGTATGAGATATGCCTAAATTTGAGACACAACCCTGTAAAATTAGCTTTGATAAAAGCATATGTGAAAGTTTTAGTCAAGATGGTCAGTTTAAATATCTAATAAGCATATATTTTCAGAAATATACGACTTCTTAAAAGAAAAAAAATTATTCACAAAAATACAATTTATGAATGTGCGGCCTAAAAAGAAATAAAACCAAATATAAAACTCATTTTAGAATTATCATATTATTAAAATTGGTGATCTTCTTAGTTTTAGAAAGTAGTTAAAGAGAAGTTCATATTACGAATAATTTTTATTTAACACGCCATCATTGTCAGTAATATTGTATCTCTCAGATATGTCTTCGTTATCGTAAATCGGAAGGCTATTCCCACAAAAATTTATGCCCTTTTTCCCGAGATCTATCTCAAACAGTATTCCCTGTAACACCTTCTCAAGTAACATTTATCAAATTTAAAACTGTAGAATATTAACCTTTTCTTATTAGCTTTCCATTTTCTATGATAAGTAATGACGATTTGTTGTCGAATACATCCAAAACGATTCTATGTTTCCACTTGAATGATTTGGATATTTATTTGTTTGCAAAATCAATGGCAAACTATCTGATATCAATGCGATTCCTGTTTTCGACTTCTCAGATGTATCTTAAACAATATACGATCTATGATAAAGTTGTACGTCCAGTATGAATAAGCAATCGTATTTTTATGATCAATCAGGGCCACCCTTTCATACTATTTAAATACATCATTTAATTTCATTTAAAGACATCCACTTTTTGTGATTTTATGATTTAAATACCAACAGAGGATAGCCTATTTAATTTTGTACTTTTCTAAACAAGAATCTGGTGAAATTTCATGATCATTAGTGAGGGTTTCGTGTATTATACCATTGTTACTTCTTTCTGTCTCAGTGATTTAAAATTTTTACATCATCACTTATTTTCTTTGAAACTATTTACATTTATGGTAGTTCAAAGCTCTCAGCTACTTCGTTTATGTTACAGATAGGATCTTAACCAACGGTTCTAGACATGGGATCGAAAAGACAATTTAAGGTGGGAGGCAAAAATAATTTGGAAAATGTAATATATGTTATATTATTCAAACATGTTAAACAGACCATTAACCTAGTTGTTTCTGCTGTTTTTTTAAATATGTTCTATTTAATTCTATTTGAAATAAAGATATCGTCGCCAAATAATTCATTTGGTTTTCATACTTTTTAATTGTTTATGCATAAATATATTTAACCATTAATGCTATATCCTATTTAATTGCATAAATTTGCGATTATAAACGCCATTACAGGATCATAGATACAGCGAATATAAGTTATTAATTTAAAGTTTCAGAGATCTCCTACACAACTTAAAAATCACCAGGTTATAAAATAATATACAATAATTACATTTTTTTAATTCAATACCCTAATAATCTTAGCATTATGAAACATCTAAAATCAATTTCTTCGGTAAGATATAATCTCATTTAATCCTAACCATATTCGTAATTATTATAATTTTAAGAAATTTTAACAGTAGAAAGCGAACTCGGAATAATGTTTATATCAACATATTCACCACAACCTATCAAAGTCAGCCACCACTTTAAAATTTTAAGCGGACTACCAAAAAATTGCTGCTAAACATGGTATATTCATTGAAGAATATATACATGGTTTGAATGGTTATTAAATAAGTGTGGTAAAGTATGGTAAGGTGGGCTATTACATATTTATATTTATACATTGAGGGGTTAGAATTCCTCAAAAATATGATATTTTTTTATATTTTCAATTATAAATGTATATTCATGTTTTACTGGGAAAATAAAAATTTTTATACTTTTAAACTCGTGATTAAAGTGAATATTAAATACTAAGGTTGATAGTTCGTGTTTTTTTTAGGGAAATATTTACACATGGAACTGTTGTGATTGAGTAAGGTACAACATACTTTCTAAGTCGCCTACGTTTATGTTATTTTAGTGATTAGACAATAATATCACATATAAAAGAATATGAAAGCAATTATCGCCAAGAAAAGAAAGTACAATATACCTGTCTATTTTTCAGATAAAAAACATCATTAAATTTTGACTGAGAGTATTGTATAGTTATTATCGTTTTTACGTCACTTGAGATGCGCAAAATAAAACGATGATATACATAATTAATATTTTCCTAAAAATTAAAGGTAATCGTCGAATATCTTTAATTTGTTGTATCTATATATGTAATGGAAGATTCATTCCCCGTGGTGAAGATTTAAGACAAATAAAAAAATAAACCAGTTTATTATAAACTCAAAGTATATAAAACTGAACATATTCATTTGCAAAATCTAAATGAAGCGTTAATTACTGCGTAAAATGAACTGAAAGCGAAATTATCATATTAGTTTGAGTAAAAATGATGGGTATTTATGCATTGTACCACCACTTTTTCAAAACTTTGTCTGTTATGCGTCTTCTAAATCCTGTCCCCCAATAACTAAAAATTGGGCAGAGTTTACTGTATGATGAAAATTATTTACACATCGGAGTAAATTCAATAGTTACATCTGGAATGGACAAACCTCGATGCGTAATGTGTGGCGAAGTTATTTCAGTTGAATCTATGACGATGAGCAAACATAAAAGTCATTTTGACATGCATCCGAACTTTATTAACATGTACATAAATATTTTTAGGTTCACGGGTAATTAAGTCATGAGAATCTGGCTTGATGAATGGAGAACCTTCAAAAATCTAAACATATCTTCAGTTCAAACTTTCTACTTGGTGGTGCGTTGAATCACCATAACTATGAAGCCTTACACAATAGCAGAGGAGTAATTGCTGCCGGCAGCCAAAGATATTATTAGAGTCATAAACGGAGAATTATTTATCAATAAATTAAATGATATTTGTATATCCAACGATACAGTAAACAAGAGAGTGGCTGACATGTCTGCAGATATTCTCGATGGGACAATGAAAGAAATGAAATCCATGGCACGGCCAATATTTGGTATTCCTTACGATGAATCCTAAGCGGCTGTTAATTGTCACAATTGTTGTTTTATGCAAGGTATATACATGATGAATACGTAAGACGAGTTTCTAACTGCCAACCTCTTGAAATAACGACTAAGTAAAGACGTATATTTTTGATAGTTGTTTCATTTATAGGAATCCTAAAATCTGATGGGAAAATGTTAGTGGTATGTGTATAGAGGGTGCTCCATATATACTATGATTTCTGTCTAGATTCCAAGATTGTTACAGAATGGATATCGTAAACTATAACAACACACTGTATGGGATCATCTACAATATTAGCAACAAAAACACTTCTCGGAAATTACAAAAGTTAATGTTAAATGTGATTTATTCTGTTAATTTTGTTAAATCAAAATATTTGAACAGTCGACTTTAAAAAGAATATGTAACTAGTTTAATGAATCCAATAAATTTTTGCTTTTTCACATAAGCTTATACGGTCATTATGACTAAAAGTTCCTAAACGTGCATGAGATCATCGTGAAGAACTATAGCTCTTTTGTTAATCAGTAAGCAAAAACACAACCAGAAGAAATATATGGCGAACAATGTGAGGTATACCAAATAGATTATCTGGTTTGTATATTTGCCATATTGAATGAGTTAAAATTATTATTTCAATTACTAGGTGCCACATGTCTCGACTAATGAAAACGGATTTTATCCTTCCAAATGAAACTTCAGATTTTGCAAAAAAAATTAGACGAAAATAAAATTTACATTTTTCAAATCTTAACGGGATTCTTATAGGAAAATCAGGCAGAACCTGATCAAAGAAATATCATTAAAATAACTTTGTAAGAAAAAGATTGACAATGCTTGCAGACAAAATATCATTATATGTTCCAAATTTTCTTTACACCTCTTTTGCACAAGAATGAGTCAATTTACTACAAATTTTAAGATGTCCTCAAATAATCGCAGGAAGAGTGTAAAAACTCACTTATAGGGATTTTGCAAAACCGATTTCTCCTTAATGTCAATTTTACAATTCTGCACAAGGTTTTGCAATTATAATTGTTATATGTAAGACCGTTTTACGCTTTTTTCTTCAATTTCCAACTAAATATTCTTACGAAACTGGGATTTCAGGCTTTTATTTACAAGTCTTTTAATAAAAGCAGAATTGACGAAAAAGACGACCATTGTAGCGTCTATCAAAAGCGATCCATTGAATTGCATTGCGGGGGAAACAGAGCCACGCTCAACCTTTAAACTTTCGTTTTTTTTGGTTTAACACACTTTTTAAACAATGTTTTATCAATATAGTATATATTTAAACATGCTAAGCTGAGAAAATGTGCCTAAATATACAACATGAATATTTTGATTAGCCTACAAAGAAAAGAATAATACAATCGATAAAAATTAAACTTCATTTTTTAATGATAAGCACAAATATATTTCAAAATAAATTGTATATTGTTTCGTGATTAAACCTATAACTCGTGTTTTGTTCGATTTCTAAAAATTTAATTATATCGTGTACATCAGAAATATATATACTATTGTGACCATTTATAGATTAAAAAAAGTGCCATTAACTATGATGAAATAAAAAACTTTTTGAAATTATGTGTATAGGGAGGTGTAGGAGTCATATTGGCAAAGTAATTAGAGAAGTCTTTTTAATCTTTTTACTTTCGCGGAATCCAACATGAGTGACTACGATATTACCCTAGCCCGTGACACGAGCAATATGTTTACCTCGTTTTATAATCACATAACATGAAAGCGGTGTCGCATATTTGTTTAATCAAGAAACAATTATAATTTTTGATATTGTTTAACGACAAAGATCATATTTGTATTTATCCACTAAAATTCATGTAAGAATCAAAATGAAGTCTATGATACGTGAACAAGAATAAACTTTGCTAATGAAATTTATTGTAATATTGATGGTCAATTTCATCATAGTTTTTTTCACAGTTTTAATCTACTTTGGTCACTTCGACTCTGTGCTTGATAGTGTCTACAAAGTGATGGAATTTATGGACGTGTTTTAGAAAGACACACCCAAATTTCATCTTAAAGAGATGGGAGTCATTCTCTTTCTTGGGCGTGCTTTTTGTCATTGTCAAAAATCTGTGTTACCATGAGTAAGTAGATGACACCCCACAACAACAATCAGAGATTTTTTTCAAAAACTGCTAGGTATTCGAGTATATTTAATATCATGAATTCAACCCTGTTAAGCTAGAAGTCATTCAACGGCAGTCTTCTGTCACATACAACACTAGCAACCTCTTCCTCTCCTGCCAAATTATCAGTCATTTAAACCTCGAAAATTTAACAAATGGCCCAAGAAGCAAAATCGTGTTCGATAACAGATATGGAAGGATAATATTATCTCAGACCTGCCAAGATATTATCAAGTTATTGAACATCCATTTCTAAATGTCATTACAGTTACTTTCATCTGTAATTAAAAACATTTCTACTTTTTTTGCAGCAGCACGTTTATTAAGATAGTCAATGTATTCTGAAAACAACTTTAATTTACTAGTTGACACCAAGATATTTTCGTTACTTCTCTACATGCTACAGTTAAAAAAGTTCAGTGTCAGATACATATCAGAGAGATATCTTAGCGTTGTTATTAGAGTTTTATCTGCGCAGAATGTACAAAGTGGATCGGACAGCCTTGCAAACAGATACTAGAATCACTTCTCTTTCTTGGCAGAAAAGACACAAGACTTTAGCTCGTGATAACAATCTTACATCTGTATGTATATTATCTAAAACCTGATTTTCTTCCATATTCTCTCAAAGTTTTGCAAACTGATGATATTTCAGAGGTCTCTAATTCATGTAGTTAACGATTTTCATAACCATATCTAATACGCTTTTCAGGTAGGGTCAAACAGTTTTAGCGGCCTGTGCTTCTCTTTGAAGAAAGAAACGAGTAACTATAGCATTAGGGATTATGCCTGTATAGCGGCAGGAAAAATCTGTGACCCTTCTAGTTATTTTAATGTCGCCTTGTGTTGAAAAATCAATCTTTGTATGCAAATTTACACGAATGAAAATACTATGTTAAAACATATCTGCCTTCACTTTTTTGTCGTTTCTTGAGTTTTTTTCAGTTCAAAATGTTTTATATAATAGGCCCATTGTCATATATACCAGTCGATCCATAGAGTACTAATTTTAGACTAATTTTGGTGCTCTTGTAGACATGAAATGTAAAGATATAGTGACTAGTTATGTTTAGAAGCATATTGAGTTCAAAATCTCTAGGAATATATAGAATTCGTCGGCTTATCTTTTTTTTTATTTCGGAAAACGTGATTCTTTTTGTCTGATGCTGCAGCCTTACTCAACCTAATCCTCACACTATAATGACTTGCTCATTTAATGATCGTTTTAACGATGGTATGTGATTTTACATACTTCGCAATAATTTCTGACGCAGCATAACTATCATCTTGAGCTTTTACACTCATCTAGATTTTTTTTAAAGAAAAGTAGCTATTTAACTTTTAATAATGGCTAATTACAAACTAAAACACATTAAACTTCTGTATGATATTTCTTGATGTCTAGTTGTTAAGTGCTGTATATGTTTAATGGGGGCCATTCTGCCATTAACATCTTTACCATAAAAAACTAGAGAACGCTGAATGGCAGTTTGGATATACAATCCAATTAAATACCAAAGATAAATAACTGTCATAATAAAGACAAACTTTTAAATCCAATCTGTTCGTATTCATACATGGCCATTTTTTTCTTGGCGTGTTAAATAAGGTATTGATAATTGCGTCTGGAGCTTACATCGATTCCGGCTGGATTTGAAATTTCGTCGCTTGCTATGGAATCTCATAACTTTCAGTTCTTCAAAAATCGGTGCATATTCGCTATTCAAATAATATTTTATAAAAATGAAATAAAAAACATAATTCGAGTTTAAATTAACCATTAAACGTTTTTACAGCAAAAAAATAACGCATACAAAAATTTTGCCACAAAATGATTACTAATCCAAACATAGAACTATGGTATAGAATTCGATCCCAAGCGATATAATATTTTTTTGGCGCAACCCTTGCAGATTTTATGTGCAACCACAATTGATGAAAACTGTTTTAGAGAGATTTAAGGGGTCGAGACCCAAAAAAGGGGAGAAGATCTGATCTAAACAAATCATTTAATATAGTTTTAACAGACATGTGAAAAAAAACATCTTCTATGTCAAATTACAATGATGATGATATGATCAGATAGCAATTAAAATCCAGATTAACATAGTTATTTTGCATATAAAAATCAATATCAATATTGGCTAACCAATAAAATGATTATCTTCTTATACAGCAGTGAAATGGGGTTTTTATAATTGTCTCAACTATCGTACTTGCAAGTTATTACTTTGAAGCACATCAATCCAGTCTAGAAGCTTTGTTTCAAGTTTGGCCCAATTTCTAGAACGCTGCTTTTCAAATTGGGGCTGTGTTGACAATGATATGAACAGTAAGCATATTTATTCAGGTTTCGACAATCTCCAGGACATACACAAATTCAAACCAAAGCTTTCACAGTTTATCAGATATTGGTGTGTATTCTGTCTCGACAACTTTGAATTTGAAGCCGATTGTGTAAGATTCTCATTGGTTAGATATATGTTATATTGATATACTGATTCAAAAATACAAAAAATTTTGACTTTAGCACTGTGAGGCTTGTATAGAAAAGCATTATGGTATCAATGTACAAACAAATCTTTTAGCATATAGTCTAAGACATTAATATTGGCAAATGTTACATTTGGGTATTTTCAAACCTATTTTCTGGATATTTGCCATATCTTTCTATTCAATATTTTTCACTTATTCATTCTCTAAATTTTTTTTATCTATTATTGATGGTAGAATACCTCATCTTACCTACAAAAATGAATGAATTGCTAACTGAGAAAAAGTAAGCTTAAAAAGGGATTTATATGCGAGCCAGTAACTGGTTATATTGTGTTTTTCAATAAATATTCTCTGAACCATAAACTGTGGCGGACATTTAAGTGAATATATTTGAGATTTATTGTAAATTTTCCTCAATATAAT